>JARHVA010002991.1:1585000-1770000 GCA_037957365.1 Torreya grandis
ATGAATAATTACAAGCACTTCCATTCCATATATGAAACTAGTGAAAATTAGAAATGAGGAAGTCATACAATGTGAATATGCCCCCAATATAATATTTAGATGTATATGAATTCTAAGATAGAGTAATAATAACTAAAATTCTTAGAAAAAACATGTGTGATAACCTAGAACACATGTCATGCATGATGCACCCAAACTAATTAAATCTAAGAAAAATTTAAGAGTTTTATAGAAATTAAAACTATAAAATTACTGTTAAATATTATGTACTACCTAAGATTTTGAGAATTCCTTAAAGTGACTATTTTTTTCCTACTAAGACAAAAGCACTATTTTAGACAACAATGGGGTGTACCCTTATCCAAGTTAAACATTATTGTCCAAAATCAATCTATGGGTGATTTTTGGGTATGTTATGTGATTCAATATGTAAACTCTATGAAAATTTTCATGTGTAGTGTATTGTAGGAGGTTAGTCTCTAAGGCAAACCACTATGTATGTCCCTGATTTTGAGGTGAGTTGTTAAGCCTATGCAATAACTTAACTCAATAAAAATATATGAAATAAATGTGATGTAAAAGATGTAAACATGAGTAATAGTGATAACATTTATTATAATGGAATATATATATATATATATATATATGAGTAATAGTGATAACATTTATGATAATAGAATGTGTGTGTGTGTGTGTGTGTGTGTGTGTGTGTGTGTGTGTGTGTGTGTGTGTGTGTGTGTGTGTGTGTGTGTGTGTGTGTGTGTCTTAATAAAAATAGTAATGTGATATGCATGTAGAAACAAATATATATTGTGAGGATGTCAAGATAGACTTTAGCAAGTAAGCACATAGATAAGTGATCAAAATTGAGTACTAAAATCTATATATAACTACTTAAGGAGATGTATGATATCCATCATGGCATTGAAATACTAGGAATATTCATGATATCCATCATGGTATCTAAAAATTAATAAAATTGATCAAACAAGTGCATGCCTCAATCCTCACTAATAAATGAGTGTGATTAATAATTCATGGTGGGATTGAATCCATAATTTCATACCCAAATTAGTGAATTATTTTTTAATCCCTACATGAATTATGTGATTAATAATTCAAGGTAGGATTGAATCCATCATTTCATACCCAAATTAGTGAATTATTTTTTAATCCCTACATGAATTCAAAAATATTTTTATGGTGAAAAAGGGTGAATCAACCATTACATATGGAAAAAACCTCATTTATGGTACAAAACAAGTGCAAAAAAATAATATAATTTTGGTTTGGTATTTATAACATGAATAATGACAAGTATTTCCATTCCATCTATGAAACTAGTGAAAATTAGAAATGAGGAAGTCATATGATGTGAATATGCCCCGAATCTAATATTTGGATGTATATGAATTTTGAGATAGAGTAATAACAACTAAAATTCTTTAAAAAAACATGTGTGATAACCTAGAACACATGTCATGCATGATGCACCCAAACTAATTAAATCTAAGAAAAATTTAAGAGTTTTATAAAAATTTAAAATGTAAACTTATTTTTAAATATTATGTACTACCTAATATTTTGAGACTTCCTTAAAGTGACTATTTTTTCCTACTAGGAAAAAATCACTATTTTAGACAACAATGGGGTGCACCCTTATCCAAGTTAAACATTATTGTCCAAAATCAATCTATGGGTGATTTTTGGGTATGTTATGTCATTCAATATGTAAAATCTATGAAAATTTTCATGTGTAGTGTATTTTAGGAGGTTATTATATAATACAAACCCATATGTATGTCCTTAATTTTGAGGTGAGTTGTTGAGCCTACACAATAACTTAACTCAATAAAAATCTATGAAATAGATGTTATGTAAAAGATGTAAATATGAGTAATAGTGATAACATTTATTATAATGGAATATATATATATATATATATATATATATATATATATATATATATATATATATATATATATATATATCTTAATAAAAATAGTAATGTGATATGCATATAGGAACAAACATATATTATGAGGATGTCAGGACAGATGTTAGCAAGTAGGCACATAGATAAGTGATCAAAACTGAGTACTAAAATCTGAATAGAACTACTTACGAAGATGTATGATATCCATCATGGCATTGAAAGACTAGGAATATTCATGATATCCATCATGGTAGCTAAAAATTAATAAAATTGATCAAACAAGTGGCATGGCCATGATGCACACAAATAAAGATTGTACATAAAGTACATAAAACACTTAATAAAAGGACAAGGGGAGAAATTCAAGGTGCATGTTCAAATGTCACTCAAATTATATAAACATACAATAAAGGCTTAGATACACAGACAAAGACATTTTGAAATGTCCACAAGTCAAATGGATTATACACACAAGATCGGGGTATTATGACAACAATATGGTGCACTCTTGTTTATTTATAATTTCTAATTTTAAGACAATGAAATAACCTATAACTATGTTTAGGTATGTCATCCTATATGATATGAACTCACTCATGTACACTTGTGAAGAATATATGATATAAAAATGGATAGAAATAATTATTATATAAATTTTCATAAATTAATAGATGTATATGAACTAAACATAAACATGCATAGGTCCTAATTTTGAGTTTTTCCATAATATTTGATTTTTTTGTGTTTTTAATTATATATGTAATCTATAAATGACAAAAAAAATGTAAATAATCATACTAACTGATAAGTTCTAAAATGAACTCATAATCCATGGGTCTTATTTCTAGGTTAGGAATGGTGACCATTCATGAATTAAAAGTGTCATATTGTTGTGATTGGACTAAACTAAATTCTTAATCTAAATAGTGATTTTAATTTATAATATAATTTTCATTATAATACTAATGACCTATATCATACTATACATTTACTTTATTATGATGAACTCTAAGGCTTTTGGGAACCCATAATGGAGTCTATAAAGTTTATGTTGGTGATTTATGTGAAAATGTAGTCATATAAAATGCAAAAAATTGGTAACTTGAGCATGGATAATTACACCCAACCCATAGGTCCCTCTTTCTTTATCTCATAACCCTCATAAACTTGTTTTCACTGATTCCCAATCATATGTAGTCTTTTAGACCTGATCCTAGCTAAGTCAGGACCCTCTTTTCATGACCAATCCATCCCCCTAGGTCTCATCTACCCAAGATAATAACACCACACTAGGAATATAGTACCAATGCCACTCTTGTCCACTTTTAAAACTATTATCCAAGCTCATTTTTAGCCCCAATAGTCAATTCCTTTTGGTTTCCCATCCTTATCCTTATTGGTCTAATGCGAGCAAATTCAATCCATGACCAATAAATTGATATAAAAACCCATTCAAATATCATTTGTAAGGGGTTAGAAAATATCACAAATCAAGCAAGACTACAAGCAAGAATACTCAAGCACATTTCTCTATTCTCTACATATAGCCATCTAGTATAGTCCTAAGCACATTTAAATCTCCACACCAATCCCTAGCCACCTCAAGCACATCTAGTTTAGAATTTCTTGCATTCTCATATCATAATTACACCAAGCACTTTCAAAGGGATAACTACATTTGGATTGATCCCTCTTCAGAGTATTGGTATGTAGGTAACGTGCCCACACATGGGGTGTGAATCACGTCTAGTGCATCTTACACACACTAACCCCTTTTCCCCTATTTTCCAAAGTTATATTCAAGTAAATCAAAGTCATATAAATGAATAAAATAATATCTAAATGGAGCACTACTGACATTGAGGCTTCATAAATTTAGAGACAGTGTCACACAGACCTATCAAACAAAACTAAAAAAATCTTATATCCTTAGGAAAACAATGCTAAATAAAGACTAAAATGTTGATACCACTCCTTTCCACTTTTGGTGCTCCTATCCTAATATAAAATTAAAGTCAAAATCCTATTTGTGATAGTGTCCCAGGCCTACATAGTGAATATCAGACCCTATCTTAGTCAGATCAACATAGTTTAAGCTAAGTCTTATTTTCTCCCTCTTATTAATATTTTTAGAAAAGATCTAATTGAAAATAAATTTCATAAATTAGTATCTTATTTATTACATATTATTTACTAATTTATTAATGCATACCCTTTAACTAAATTAGGAATAAAACACTAATATTCCCAAAAAAGTTAAAACATTTAGTGAACCCAACTTACTTCATTTGCACACAAAAACCCTAGAAACCTAAGGGTAAAATTCCTACTAATTTTTTCTAATAAATTTTTTGAATTTTTACTTGAATATTTAAATTAGAAATTCATTTCAAATTTCTAAATTTAGTAGTAAATTTTAAAATAATTTTCTTTCAAACCCTAGTTGCCCATACTAGGTCCCAATAATTTTCTGGTAATTTTCCAATCATTTTTTGAATTTTTCCTAGCATATTAAAATCATAAAATCCCTTCAAGATTCAATAGTAATTTTCAAAAATTTATTTTTCTTAACACCCTAGTTTCACATACTAGGTCCTATTTAATCAAGCTTCTTTTAATAATTTTTTAAAATTTTAATTGCATATTTATATAAGAAATTCACTTTCAATTTCAAATTTTCATAGTAAAATTTCAAAATAATTATCTATCAAACCCTAGTTACACATACTAGGTCCTAATCAATCAAGCATTTTGCAATGTTTTTTTGAATTTTTAAATTGCATATTTAAATCAAAAATTCACTTTTAATTTCAAATTTTCATAGTAAAATTTCAAAATAATTATATGTCAAACCCTAGTTACATGTATTAAGCCCCTATTGCTTCTTGAGATATCACCTTACATGATATGAGATTCATATCCTTTTTGTGCAATTTTCAGTTAACTATTTATAAGACTTTACATTTCTTATATCTAGTATTTTATTTATATCATGCTTCACCTATTACAATTTTTTGCTAAAAATTCAATCAAATTTTAACTTGTTTTCCTACCTTAACAATGGTCCAATATACTATTTTTGATGAAACTAATAAAAGGAAACTCAAAGAACTATTAACTAAACACCCTGACATGCAAGATAACATGCTTAAAATACTATAAGAAGAACAATAAAGAGTGAATAATGGTCAATCTTCTCAAACCATAGAGTAACCAATTATAAATGATACTATAGGGGTAACTATGTCTCAACAACCCCCTATAACATCCCAACCTTCCTCTATGCCACTAGCTACAGCTAGTACATCCCTATCTCTTGATGTAGTAGCCCTTGTGTAAGATATTAGATCTCTTAAATCCAAGGTGCTACATATTTAGAAAGGTGCCACTATACCTATGTAAGCTTTGGATTATTTTTCTCTTTTACATACACCATTGACACATCACATTTCTTCTACACCCTTGCCACAAGGTTTTTTTCAACCCAAGCTTACTCTATATGATGGCAAGGATGATCTAGAGACACATTTGAGATCTTTTCATATATCATGTTTAGACTATGTACCTAATGACTGACTACTTACCAAGTTATTTACATGAATCCTAAAGGATTATGCTTTACAATAATTCTATAGTCTATCAAATCAATCGGTCAATACATTCAATCCTTTAGCCAACATATTCTTAGCTCACTTCAACATCAACATTGGTGATAAGGTTTCATATGCTCAAGTTGTAAGGTCAAATGAGCATCTCATAGATTATGTTCTTTGATATAAGACTATCTTGGCTAAAATTACTATCCTCATGGCTGATCAAGAGTTATAGGATCTCTTCAAATAGAGTCTTCTACCATATTTTCATGAATCAATTATGTTAAAAAGATTCTCTTTCTTCACTGAATTGTGTCACACACTAAAGGAAAGATAATTCAAGTTAATTTTAATGAGTAAACTCATGTACATGATTTTCTCAGACATAAAAAACAAGAGTAATAGTAAAGTCCCATAAAAAGTAAAGGTTAATGATAACAAGATTCAGAATCAACTTAAAGTTAATGCAGCTTTAGAACCCCTTCATTGAGTGGCTTTATCAACACCTCCTCGGTGAACCTTCACCAATCTACTAGTTTCTCCAACCAGAGTTTTTTAGTAGCTATTATATTATTACATCATATCTCTCCCTATTATTCAATAAGTTGACCCAATAAATCCTCTTCCATGGGGATATGATCAGTATGCATTTTGTGAGTTTCACGTGGAACTAGGCCAGACAACAAATAGATGCATTAGTTTAAGACACAAGATATAAGATTTAATAGATGGAAATAATATTGATCTGGCACTTCAATTTAGCCTCCTCAAGAAAATCAAACATAAGATAAATCATTGAAAATATTTTTAGATCCATTTTCATAGTATTACAAATAGGAGACAAGGGACACATTAAGGGTTCACCATGCATATCATGCACATCCACCACTAGATACATACAAGGCACCTTCAATTGAGATACATCTTTTAAGTAACATGATTGGTGTATACAATTCTAGAGTTCTATCTAGATATTCCATCTCCTTCTCATAGTAGGAGATCATCAAGGATGATTTATATTATAATGCACTCTTTATCAGAGATTACATTCATAATCATCCTATTTATAGTGTTCTTAGCGATAATGGATTCAGTGTAAATATGTGTACTATGACATTATAGTAGCATTTAGGATATTTAGAGTAATATATTACCTCGATGGACATAGTTATTAGTAGATTTAGTGGGCTAATATAGATTTCATTGGGTGAGATTTTAATTCCTTTATAGTTTGGTCTAACACATGTGGCCACATCATTCACTATTGTTCCCAATGTAGGAGTTTTTGATATGTTACTTGGTCGACCATAGATTTAAAAAATTTGAGTATTACCTTCTATAGTTCATGGATGCATGAAATTAATTCATGCTAATCAAGTTAGTATAGTTAGTGGAGTTCTATATGAGTTACCACTCCCCACTTCAGAGCCATCTTTTATAGTATAGTCACTAGTTTTAATTCAAGTTTTAGTTCTAGTTTCTCCACTAGTTATATTTCCTCCTCTAGTTCTGATTCAAACATAGTTGAGGCATCCTTTGCCAGCATAGAGAGTTCATACACCTTCATATCTTCAAGATTCTAGATAGCTTCTAGCTATAGTGTTCACACCTAGGGTAGTATCATTAAGATCTCATGCATCTACTCATAGATCACATGTTTAGAGAGCTTATCCTACTACCAAATGGGTCCCTAAGATCCCTATAGTTGCATCCACTTCTTATAGTTATAGGGGGAGCCCACACTTAGTTTCTAATTTAGACATTTTATAGAATTTATAGCATATACATATTTTAGAGCCACAGTCTCAACATTTCCATCATATTTCACAATCATGCATGATTCATATCCTTGATATAGGACACCATCATAGGGAGTATCCCATGAGACTCATCGATTAGTATCATCCTTTCCCATCTTACCTATACATAGATTCTTATGCTTGATTGTACATATTTGGAATATTTCAAAAATTCAAAACCAATTTAAATTTTCAAAATATAAAAGCATTCAAATATGCAAAATCACCAAAAACATTTTTTTTGTATGCATCATCCATGTTTTACATTTCTACTACTATTCTAGACTTACATTTATTATTCTATGCTTATTAATTATTAATTTATCTATATTACCATGCTTCACTTGATCTTCTTTGAGTGTGTGTAGTGACTTATAAACCCTTGATTGTTTCACTCTACCCATTGAGGGGGCATCCTACTCCTACATTTGAGACATAGATCGATATACATACCCACTAGGGGAATATTCTACATGACTACACCATCTAGGTTATGTCATTCCTACACCACACACTCTAGTTATCATGTTCATGTACATTATTTACTAGATTACATAGATTACTCTATCGACACTCACTAGTATATAGCACTTGTATATTTCTTAGCATATACCTAGTCTTGTACTAACATGTCTTTCATACATTCAGTTGTTTCTCTGATTATCTAGATGCATTTATAATTCCATTTTCTTACATGATTTCTTTGATTTCTTAGTATTAACTTGATGTGATTATATTTTCTCAATTCCTACTTGTCTCATGTATGTGCCTTAATAAATTTGCTAATATTATTTGCTTCTATTCATGTGTGCACCTTAGTACAATTTCCAATGTCATTTATTTATACTTCTCTATATGATTGTGGCTTCCACACCAACTTTCCTATTTCAACTATATGTGTATGTGGCATTTTAACATGTGTTGTATGCTTGATTTTTAGTTTGAGTGACATGTGCCCATGTCCCTTATTTTCTTGTCCCCTTGGCCACTCTTGTACACTTATTGCCTTGTGTTCTTATTTCTTGTTTACTTCTCATCATTTTTAATGCCATAATCCATATCATACATTATTCTTGCTTTCTTAGATGCCATGGACATCATGCTCCATCTCTTCAACTAACAACTAAAAACTAACCAAACTTTAAATTCTAGTTTAGTACATTACACATGATATTACATTATTACAGCTATCTAGGCATACCCCTATTGATCTAACAATATTTTAATACAAATCATGTTATATCTTGAGATATCTTATTGATTATCATTGTTATATCATGCATCCATGCAACATAACACACTTGAAAGGATCTTTATCTTGAGGGAAATCATTGTAGAGTCTTTATTCCTACCCTCAAAATAGGGTGAAATAAATAAGGGTTTTTTCATATAGATTAAAGCTCCTAACAGTTAAAATATTAACATTTAGAACACCTAGAATAGCAACTAGACAATAAACCAGTTAGAATAGACCAGGTAGGTAGTCAAGAATCTAAAATAGTCATCAGATTTGGCTCAAGACAATAAAACTAAGACTAGAATATAGTGTCAGTGGTGCTACTATCCATTTCTATCACTCCTATCTAAATAGCAAAAAAAAAATCTAAAAATAGACAAAAATGTAAGTTCAGTTATAGTTTTGTCAGTTACAGTTCAAACTAGAATCAGTAGTTTAGTATAGTTTTCTCAAAGAATCTAGATATAGGGGGCATCATGTGTAGCATGATGGCTCTTGCTTATAGTTTTAGATAGTGTAGTTGGTATAACTTCTAGATTAGAATCCATGTTTTAGATACCAGTGATTGGAGGCAATGTGCATGGCACATTTATTTTCTTTCTTTCTAAGTTTAGTATTACCCAATCATTCTTAGTAGTTACATGCCTTACTCCACTTGGAGGTGTTTGGCATAATTTTGGTTTGGATTTCATATAATCCTAACTTTCAAGTTCTTGAGTTCTTAGGTGGCTTCCACATAAGCTAGATTCTTAGTTTTAGAGTGGCTTTCATATAAGCCTAATCTCCATCTTTCAGAATGGCCAAGAGTGGCCTAATTTATAGTATACATTTGGTTATCCATGCCAACATTTTTAGATCATAGTGCATTCATGGGATTTAAGATCCATATCATATGGCACACATTCCATACTGGTATCAGTTACATCTTCAATTCATGGGGTAATGATGGATCCAAAAGACTAGCTAGACTTTGTATCCTTGAACCACCTATTTAGATGGATTAGACACATAGTCCAAAAATTGATCAACACATGTATGACAACCTAGATTCACTTAGTGGGAAATGATAGATCCAAATGGATAGCCTTTGCATTCTTGAGCCACTTTTAAGAAATAGAGCACTGAGCTCCATTCATGATATTACTCTTGGTATAGCACACATCTAGCATCACTCGACATCACAACAAATTTTGTATTGGTTTGCATACCTAGTGAGGTGTATTCATATCTCTCTCTCTCTCTCTCTCTCTCTCTCTCTCTCTCTCTCTCTCTCTCTCTCTCTCTCTCTCTCTCTCTCTCTCTCTCTCTCTCTCTCTCTCTCTCTCTCTCTCTCTCTCTCTCTCTCTCTCTCACCCATCTTTGTAAATTATTATTTTAGATATACTTTATCTAGTAAGAGTTGATCTACTCTTTATTTTCACTTAAAAATTTACACTTCACACTGTGCTCTCTCTATGCACACATAACATCACACAGCTTCAAGGGATTCACCCTTGCAGGTAAGTTTAGGTATGCTTTTTATTTTTTATTTATCTTAGTATTTCACTCTGTTGCATCATTATAATAAAGGGAGGCAAATGTAGTCATACAAAATGCAAAAAATTGGTAACTTAAGCATGAATAATGACACCCAACCCATATGTCCTTCTTGCTTACTCTCATGACCTTCATAGGCTTATTTTTACTAATTCCAAGTCATCCATAGTCTTTAAAACCTAATCCTAGCTGATCTAGGACCCTCTTTTCATTACCAATCCATCCCCCATAGGTCCTATCTACCCAAGACAATAGTGCCACACTAGAACTATAATGCCAATGCCACTCATGTCCATTTTTAGCATTATTGTCCAAGCTAATTTTTTGCCCCAATGGTAAATTCCTTTCAATTTTAAATCCTTATCCTTGTTAGCCTAACACAAGAAAATTCAATCCATGACCAATAGATCCCTATAAAATCCCATTCAAAGATCATTTGGAAGGGGTTGGCAAATATCACAAAATAATCAAGAATACAAGCAAGACTACTCAAGCACATTTCTCTATTCTCTACATACAACCATCTAGTACAATCTTAAGCACATATAAATCTCTACACTAGTCCCTAGCCACCTTAAGCACATATAGTTTAGCATTTCTTGCATTTTCATATCATAATTACACCAAGCACTTTCAAAGGGAAAACTACATATTGCTTGATCCCTCTTCAGAGTATTGGTATGTAGGCAGCATGCCCACACATGGGGCATGAAGCACGTTTAGTGCATCTTACACCCACTAACCCTTTTTTTACCTCTTTACCAAAGTTCTATTCAAGTACATTAAAGTAATATAAACAAATAAAATCAACTCTATAGGGACCAATGTTGATAGTGAGGCTTCACATATTTAGAGATAATGTCACATAGACCTACCAAATAAAACCTAGAAAACTTAGATCCCCAAGAAAATAATGCCAATGCCACTCTTGTCCACTTTTATTTCTCCTATCCAATCATAAAATGAAATCTAAAATCCTATTTATGATAGTGTCCCAGGCCTGCACAATGAATATTAGAACCTGTCTCAATCAAATTAGCATATTTTAAGCTAAGTCTTATTTTCTCCCTCTTATTACTATTTTTAGAAAATATCTAATTAAAAATAAATTTCATAAATTATTAGCTTATTTATTACATATTATTTATTAATTTATCAATCTAGACCCTTTAACCAAATTAGGAATAAAACACCAATATTCCCAAAAAAGTTAAATCAGAAACACCCTTAATTCCCTATAAGACCAATATGGGATGTGTAAGATTAAAAAGGGATCTCTAGAGTCTACAAAAATTATGTAACAACTTGAATAGATGAACTTATAAAAATCACAAAAAAAAATTAAAATTAAATATTGAATAGTCACTCAAGTATAGTTGCTCGAATACATTAGTCAGTCATAAAATCAATGACTTTAAGTAGTAACAATTCCAACAATATAATACTATGATAAATAACATAAAATTTATGACACATAAAGTTTACTATCTCAATAGGGACATTAGAACAATCCAAATTGCCACTAAATACTAGTATTAATTCAACTAGTCACATAAATTACTATATAATCAAGTCTACCCTAACCTGGCCTAAGGATCTAGACCTGATGCCCCACCACAATCTTGGGTAGCCTACATATATGCTCCTTAGAATTAGGGTTTGATGTGTTTTTCCTTACCAACGTGATGGTCTCCTTTATGAGACATCACCATCAAAGGGATTGACACTCTAAGCCAAATAGGGAAAAAATTACTCATAACATAGTTGAGATTCTAAAGCTCTGATCTAATCTCATAGCTAAGTGATATACTCTAGCATAACATCTTGTTAATCTAGGCTTGTGTGCTTACCCAATAAATCTCACATAAAACCTAGATAATAGAAATGATGAAGGAATCCACAATCCTAGTTCTAAATAAAATCACATGTTAGGCATATAATTAAGCTAAGTATATAAAATAAATAAAGTCATACATTACATAATATTCAAACCTATCATTATTTTATACTCGCAAGATTTTACGCATGCATACATGTCTTGATAACTACTATGAATATATTGCTTAAGTAATAACCAACAAAATCATTAGAATAATCAATTTAGATGAGATTCCAAATATATAGTTATGATATATACCACTTGAGTATATACATCTAAGCTAAAGTATTTTATGATATCCCATACTCTCATAATCATGATCACTCTACCCAAACATTAATAACCATAACATATATATTTATTTAGGTATGGTTCAAGATGTAATGAATACAGTATGTACCATTTAGGTACTTTCCATACTATAAAAATCTATGATATCCCATACTATCATAAGTCTTTATATTTGAGTATTCGACTCAACACCAACAATAATCTTACACCCAACCATAATAATAAATCAAGTCAAAATTATACTATCTGAGTATACCTTCAATAAAAATCTGAAGAAAACATAAACTCTAAGTACACCTCATGATGCACTATGTTATTCTAGAATTGTCTAGCCACTTGCACAGTTAACTTCCTCATGAAATATACTACATACAAGTTTTCATCCTTACAAGATGCAACAAACTTAATCCTGTTGACAAGTTTGCATAACAGTACTATGCTACAAAAAAGGCTATTTGATTTCACTAACATTTATAATAGATGTCATACTAATTAATACCTATCAAGGTTAGTTTCCTATGCCTGTGCTCACTACCCAAGCTACCATACATATCTGTGATGTCACCTACATACCTAAAATCAGGGCTAAATGTAGTTTTCCTAAACTACCAAAGGTATATTTGATTACTATAAAATTTCATACATGAGTAAGGATAACCATGTTCCTAAACTATATTGAGAAGATTCATTAGGTCTCTAAATAATATAACTTGCATCAAACTCACATAAGCTAGGATGTCAAGATGTACATTTTCACATAACATCTATACATATAGATAGTTATAAATAAATAAATAATTATACATGGGAAAACTTTTCATGGTCTCTAGCATAAGTAATTTTGTCTCAGTCACAAAATGTATAAATTACTATGTTTAAATGAACATTAGACATACAAGTATTTAGTAACTATATAATGACATAGCTATGACTAATCTCACAATACAACAATGACTATTCATGTAAAATAATATTACATTTACAAATTACATAGGTGTTTAGTCTTATATACAATATATAGATAATTAACTCTCTGGAGTTTGAGTTGCACCAACTCAGGTATCTTTGATAACCTTAAGTGTTGTCCCTAGGAATGTACTATAATGGGGGAGGGAGAATATCATCTGATCTCTTTACCACTCCAACCACGAATCAAAAATCCCTCGTACAATCCCCTATGTGTTGTAATGTTATACTACATGATGTGTTTAGTCTTATATACAATATATAGATAATTAACTCTCTGGAGTTTGAGTTGCACCAACTCAGGTATCTTTGATATCCTTAAGTGTTGTCCCTAGGAATGTACTATAATGGGGGAGGGAGAATATCATCTGATCTCTTTACCACTCCAACCACGAATCAAAAATCCCTCGTACAATCCCCTATGTGTTGTAATGTTATACTACATGATGTGTTTAGTCTTATATACAATATATAGATAATTAACTCTCTGGAGTTTGAGTTGCTCCAACTCAGGTATCTTTGATAACCTTAAGTGTTGTCCCTAAGAATGTACTATAGTGGGGGAGGGAGAATATCATCTGACCTCTTTACCACTCCAACCACGAATCAAAAATCCCTCGTACAATCCCTTATGTGTTGTAATGTTATACTACATGATGTGTATCATAAAGAAAAATACATTTCTATTCTGATATCACACAAAATGAAAATCATACATATGAATTAACAATGTTATTATAATCATTACATTAAATAATTTTTTTAAATAACATATGATCATCTAGATCAGTCAAATCCATACCACATCACTTGATCGAGTTATCCATAACCATCATTTGTGATGTTAACTAAGCTTAAGAAACCATCTCATTGTTTGGGTAGTATCATCAATGCAGGCCCCATAAAATACATAAAAAATAAATAATCCAAAGCATAAGCTCACCATCTTAGTAAACTAATCTAAGAATCATGATCACATACATGCAGTATCAGATATAATTAAGGATATATTGGCAAAACTGTGCCAACTAAATATGATAACAAAAGTCTATATTAACTTAATTATTATAGATAGTTTTTAAGTGTAATTCAATTATTTGTATAGAAGTACATTTAAGAAACAAATATATTTTTGACATTTCCTAGAATGGTTAGGTTGACTTCCCCTAAAACCAACAAAATTACTGAAAGGCTCTAATTACCCATTTTCCATAATTTTAAAATAACACAAAATATGTACTACCATAATTCAATCATTTTTAAAACATATTTTTTTAATCTCTTCATAAGCCTTATAATATCTTTCCATTTATCATATCTACAAGATAATCTTGTTCATTCACAACATTTGATTTAGACAATGTTAGAACTTAACAATGATACATTTATGAAAACTCACAAAATATTGTCAATTTCCATATTAATAATATAGACATGCTATATATACTCACACAAGTCATACAGTAGCATATGCAGTATGGTTATCAGAGATTACTTATAATCATAACAAAGTTTAAGGATACTCATATTCAATTTTTAACACATCCCTAGACATCTTACCACTAATTGGATTACATTATACCAAAATATTAGAGCCATGTTTACGTAGATGATCAGACTATATAAGGTTACCACTACATCTTATATGTTGAATAATTCACATCTTTTAGATCAAAATATAGATAACCCTAGTATATTCATAGATATTGTTATATGTATATTTCTCTAGGTATCTATTTTATCACCATATACATGGTTAATGTTTTATAGGTATAAACCACAATAGGATTAGCATATAAAAAGATAATCATTCAGTTTATTATACCCTAATCATTGGATACACTATCATAAAAATACTCATACGTATGTAATAGGAATAGAAAATAAATAATACCATATTAATAGGTGTATAAATAATGTTACCTATAGCGCTAGGTATCAAAAAGTATATATATATATATATATATATATATATATATATATATATATATATATATATATATATATATATATATATATATATATATATATATATATATATATATATATATATATATATATATTAGGAAAAGTGAAATGAACATAAATAAGAATGGGGATTATATTTATCACCCATAAAAAATAGAATGGTTACTTCTACAGATATCACCCTTAGGATGACATAATTGTTTAACTACAATATAGAATAATATCTAGTAATTTCACTAATCAACTATCAGATCTGATGTTAGCAATGTTATAATCACAAAATTTAAAAAATGATTCAAATTATAGGTATTACACATTAGAATGAATCCTACATAATCCCTAGTATGTAAAGGACAAACTCCCTAAAGATCTTACATTTCATACTAATAAATAAACATTTTCTTAATGATTCAAATCCATCAAGGAATGGATTGGTAACTTTTATAAGTGTTTGATAGTTTAGGTCTTAAAACCAATAATAGTAATGTATCTAGATAGAAGTTTTAATCGACATAAAAAAGATGAAGCACTTACTATTCTATTACTATGTTTTCTTTTTATAGACTATTGTAGCAAATGGTGGCACACTCTTTACTATATACAGCTCACCCTTCTTTACTCTTTTCATCCATCACCCCACTCTTTCTCTTCCCATTCTCCATATTTTGTCGACTCTTCTTTCTATATTGTAACATTCATCCTATAAATAAACATGACCATAGTATATATACATTATATATATATGTCATGTCTAGACATGGAGATAAACTCATATTTGTATTTTGTTGAAATCATAGAGGGGCTAAGTCTATTGAAATATTTTACTAAATTGGAATAAGGTTCCATTTGAATTAAAATAGTTGAGATAAGATAATAGTGGTGGTGTTGATCTTGGGTTGAGTTTGAGAAAATAAAAGAATAAAACTTGATATGGAAATAACGTTAATCCTATTGGAAAAAAATATATACTTTAGGAGGTTCAAACCCTAGATGTGATGATTACCAATATTACTTAAAGGCCATCAATCCCATTCATCCATCAAGATCAACACCCCCCCCTTATATCTGACCTAACCAATTAAATTAAATACTTTAATATCTTCTACTGAAACTCGAGTCACACAAAATTGTCTTTCAAAATCAACCTTGGTGTGCATTTCTCCTTAAGTAAAGTTTGAAGCTCATGATTACACTTTATCATTAATTGATATCTCTAACTTAATATGTCTCCAATCAAGATTTCAATCTATGTCAAAAATAATCTCCCTGCTTAAATTCAAGATTTTTGCATACTCAAACATATTGTGAGTAATTGACCTTTGATTCTTTCTCATTTATCATCAACATCTGGAAATTTATGAAATTTTGAAATTAACTTGAATCCATGCAATTATTTCACTTGGGATTTTCCTCTAATTCATTTGACTGAAAATCAATTTTTATTTCTTCATTTATTTAATCTTTGCATATGTATATATACACTTTATATAATGAATAATGATACATGCAAAATATGATATAAATATGTACATTCAAATGATAAAAATATACTTATGTTGGAGAGAAAATTATTTATCAGAGTGTCATAGGTCAAATCAATCACCTATGACCTAATACTAAACCAAAATAATAATTAATTAAACCAATGACATATGAGATAAAAATAAAGTGCTTAAACAAGGATAAAAATACCACCAATAATATTGATATATTTTGATCATGTATCACATCTAATGCATCATGAATGACATGTATGTTATCATCGATAAGGGAGTGATAGTTCACTAGTAGGGTATCACTGATAAGTGCCCTAAAACTTGGCACAAAAAAATGCGATGTGTCATCTTCCCCCTAAAAAACTAGTCATCACCTCTATGACATAAAATTTCTATATGACATCAAAGTTTATCAGCATATAAACATAGTATCAATTATCATCTCATGAAAATAAATGAAAATTTTTACCCTAAAAACTCATCCTAGTACACTCATCTATTGTTATTTATAGAATATTAGTCCCATAAGAACCTACTCAATGACATATTTTACTATGAAATTAAGTTTTTCTAATGTCACTTATGTTAATTGGTTTAACATGACCACCCTAAGGTTTAAAATCTTATTGACTTTATAAATACACATGAGATCATCACAAAAGTCAAAACAAATAACTAGGAAGAGTTCCACAAAACCTTCCAATCCCTTTGCACATCTCTCCAACCTAGACAGTGTATTTTTCAAACTAGAGATAAGTATTTAGGGCACTTGGCAAGAATAATGTGTAAATGTTAATACTATTTCTACTTCACATAGCCTTGGATAGGTATAACATGTCAATTCTATCCTAACTCAATCAGAGATCTAAACAAGTATGATGATGAATAAGAATTGGTAAAAATGTATACAATCATGGAATAATTATCCACATGGAACACCATCTAATATACATGTGTATGGCCATATGACTAAATTTGATAATTTTTGCCTATCAAATCTTAGATTTGATAAGTTTGTCTATCAGATCCAACTTAGTACCAATAATATAAGTCAATGTGAGGCTAAGTAGGATACCATCCTGTCACTTAGAACTCACATTCCCAATTCATCACTCTTCCCTCAAGTCTCTATGACTTGATGATATCCAAATAAAAATGTGTACAAGGCTTAAAGAAACATAAATATGTACTAACAGATCATAAAAAGCATTACTATATGCTATAAGATTTCCATATGTACTAACATATATATAATAAAATAATATAATCATCCTGAGATTATATTAAGTTTCTATTAGCTAAACATAACCAGTATCATAACTTTAAAACTTAACCTATTATATAAATAATCTCACAATCAATATAACATACTTAGGTGAAGGATTATATCGCTCTTTAACCTTATAAGTGAGACCATGACTCTTGTTTTCACGACTAGCACACAACAAGTTTAAAAGTTTATCTCTACCCTTACCAAGATGTTCTGTACATCAAATACCTTACTTGCTCATGGAAAAAAGATACACATAATACTCTTCAAGATAACATGTTTTTAAAAAGAGAATAATATTAATATAATAAAGGTAGATAATAACATACTAATTATAATCAACTATAATTAAAATAAATCCATTGTTAGCCACTTATCGTGGTCAAGTTTACATTTTAGATAAAATAGTAACTCTATAAATTTACAAGTAGAAAGTATAGAGATAACATCTCAAAACAAAACTTCCTACATATCCTCATCATGTAAAAGAAAATAGTGTAACTCAATTTTACCAAACACTACCTACTTATCAGATCTATAAGCATAGTATCACAATCTATCTCCATAACCAAAAGAGAAATAAAATACTTAATCACAAGATATATCAAGTCACAAAACTCCAATCATGGTATGGAATGGTTCCATACTGAACTGCTATTAATCCAAAATACTAGTGTAATACTTCATGTCACTAAGTTTATAGAAAGACATGAAAAAGTTAATGGACTCATTAGGTCTTAGAGTTCAAGCCTAAGCTCTGATACCACATGTAACAACCTAACTAGATGAGATTATAAAAAGTAAAAAATAAAAATAAAAAAACTAAATATTAAACATTCAATCAACCATACTTGTTAGAATACTTTAGTCAATCATAAAATCAATAAATTTAAGTAGTAACAATTTCAACATTTAAATATTGTGAGCAATAGCATAAAATATATGACATGGAAAGTTTACTATCTCACTAGGGACATTATCACAATCCAAATTCCCACTAAGTATTGGTATTAATTCAACTAGCCACATGGATTATTATACAATCAAGTCTACCCTAACCTCACCTAAGGATCTAGACCTAATGCCCCACCATAATCTTGGGCAGCCTACATATCTGCTCTTCAAAATCAGGGTCTAATGTAGTTCTCCTTTCCAATGTGATGGTCTCCTCCATGAGACATCACCACCAAATGGATTGGCACTCTACTAAAAATAGGGAATAAACTACTCATAACATAGTTGATCTTATAAACCTCTGGTCTAATCCCATAGCTAAGTGACACACTCTAGCATAACATCTTATTAATCTAGGCTTATTTTCTTACCCAAGCACTCTCACATAAAACCTAGATAATAGCACTAATGAATGAATCCACATTCCTATTTATAAATAAAATCACATGCTAGGCACAAAAGTAAGCTAAGTATACAAAACAAAGCAAGTTATACAGTACATAATAGTCAAACCTATCATTTGTTTATTCTCACAAAAAGGTATGCATGCATACATGTTATCTTGTTAATTATTATGAATATAACCAATAAAATCATTAGAATAATCAATTTAGATGAGATTCCAAACATGTATCTACAGTATATAGCACTCGAGTATATAAATCTAAGCTAAAGTATCCTATGATATCCCATACTATCATAGTTCATGATCACTCTACCCAAACATTAATAACCATAACATATATATTTATTTAGGTATGGGTTAAGATGTAAAGAATATAGTATGTACCATCTAGGTACTTTCCATACTATAAAATTCTCTGACATCCCATACTATTATAAGTATTTGTGTTTGAGTATCCAACTTAACACTAACAATAATCTTACACCCAACCATAATAATAAAGTAAGTCAAAATTATACTATCCGAATATACCTTCAATAAAAATCTAAAGAGAACATAAACTCTAGGTACACCTCATGATGCACTATGTTATTCTAGAAATGTCTAGACACTTGTAAATTTAACTTCTTGAAATATACCGCATACAAGTTTTCATCCTTACAAGATACGACAAACTTGATAATACTGATAAGTTTGCATAATATTATTGTGCTAAAAAAAAGGCTATTTGTTTTCACTAGCATTTATAATAGATTTCATAATAAGGAATACTTATCAAGGCTAATTTCCTATGCCCACACTCAATCCCAAATCTACCATAAATATCTGTGATAGCACCTATATATGTAGAATTAGGGATAAATGTAGTTCTCCCAAACTACCAAAGGTATACGTAATTATTGTAAATTTGCATATATAAGTAAGGATAACCGTGTTTTTTAACTATAGTGAGAGGACTCAATATGCCTCCAAATAATATAAATTACATTAACACTCACATAATCTAGGATGTCAAGACATACATTTTCACATAACATCTATACATATAGATAGTTGTACATAAATAAATAATTGTACATGGGAAAACTTATCATGGTCTCTAGCATAATAAGTTTTGTCTCAATCATAAAATGTATAAATTACCATGTCTAAATGAACATTAGACATACAAGTATTTAGTAATGACATAATGATGCAGCTATGACTGATCTCATAATACATCAACGACTGTTCATGTAAAATAATATTACATTTACAAATTCCTTAGGCATTTAGCCTTATATACAATATATAGATAACTAACTCTCTAGAGTTTTAGTAGTACCAACTTGGGTATCTTTGATAAAATCAAGTGTTGTTTCTAAGAATGTACTATAGTGGGGGAGGGAGAGTATCATCTGAGCTCTTTATCACTCTAACCATAGACCAATGATCCCTTGTGTAATCCCTTGTGTTGTAATATTATACTACATGATGTGTATCATAAAGAAAAATACATTTATATTATGATATCACACAACATGCAAATCATACATATGAATTGACAATGTTATTCTAATTATTACTTTAACCAAAGTTTTTAAATAACATATGATCATCTAGATTAGTCAAATTCATAACACATCACTTGATTGAGTTATCCATACCCATCATTAGTGATGCCACCCAGGCTCAAGAAAACATCTTATTGCTTGGGTAGTATCATAAAATTAAGCTCCATAAAATACATAACAGATAAATAATCCAAATCATAAGCTCACCATCCAGGTAAACTAATCTAAGAATTATGATCACATACATGCAATGTCTGATATAATTAAGCATACATTGGCAAAACCATGCTAACCAAATATGACAATAAAAGTATATATTAACTTAATTATAATAGATAATTTTTAAGCATAATTCAATTATTTGTATAGAAGAAGTACATTTAAGAAATAAATATCTTTCTATCATTTCCTAAAATGATTAGGTTGACTTCCCCTAAAACCAACAAAATTACTAAAAGGATCTAATTACCTATTTTCCATAATTTTAAAATTACACAAAATATGTATTACCATAATTCAATCATTTTTAAAACATATTCTATTGATTTCTTCATAAGCCTTATAATATCTTTCCATTCATCATATCTGTGAGATAATCTTGTTCATTCACTACATTTTATTTAGATAATGTTAGAACTTAACAATGATGTATTTATGATAATTCAGAAAATATTGCCAGTTTCCATATTAATAATATATACACACTATATATACTCACACAAGTCATATGCCATCATATGTAGTGTGGTTATCATAGATTAGTTACGATCATAACAAGGTTTAAGGATACTCATATTCAATTTTTAACACATCCCTAGACATCTTACCACTAATTGGATTACATTATACCAAAAGATTAGAGTTGTGTTTATGCAAATGATCAGACTACATAAGGTTACCACTACATCTTATATGCTAAACAATTCACATCTTTTAGATCAAAATATAGATAACCCTAGTATATTCATAGATATCTCTATATGTATATTTCTCTAGGTATTTATTTTTATCACCACATCCATGGTTAAATTTTTATAGGTATAAGCCACAATAGGCTTTGCATAAAAAAATACAATCATTCACTTTATTATACCCTAATCTTTGAATAAACTATCATAAAAATACTCCTATGTATATAATAGGAATAACAATCAAATAATACCATGTTAAATGGCATATAAACAATGTTACCTATAGCACCAGGTATCAATAAGTATATAAATAGATTAGGAGGAATGCAATGAAAATAAATTATAACATGTATTATATTTATCACCCATAAAAATTAGAATGGTTACTTCTATAGATATCACCCTTAAGATGACATAACTATGTAACTATAATATAGAGTAATACCTAGTAATTTCACTGATCAACTATTAGATCTGATTTTAGCAATGTAATAATCACAAATTTTAAATAAAGTTTAAAATTTTAGGTATTACACATTAGAATGGATCCTACATAATCCCTAGTATGTAAAGGACAAACTCCCTAAAGGTCCTATGTTTCATACTGATAAATAAACATTTTACTAATGATTTAGATCCATCAAGGTGTGGATTGGTAACTTGTTTGATAATTTATGTTTTAAAAAAAGTAATAGTAATGTATCTAGACATAATTTATAATTGACATAATAAAGATGAATCACTTGTTATTCTACTCCTATTTTTTCCTTTTATAGACTGCTATAGTGAATTATGGTAGACTCCTTACTATATACAGCTCACCCTTCTTTACTCTTTTCATCCATCACCCCACTCTTTCTCTTCCCATTCTCTACAGTTTGTATACTCTTCCTTATTTTTTGTCACATTCATCCCAAAAATAAATATGACCATATTACATATATATTATATATATGTCATGTCTAGACATGGAGATAAATGCATTTTCATAGTTTGTTGAAAGCATAGAGGGGTTAAGTCTATTGAAATCTTTGACTAAATTAGAATAAGGTTCTATTTGAATTGAAACATCTAAGATAATATAATATTAGAAGTTTTGTTCTTGGGTTGAGTTTTAGAAAATAAATTAATATAAATTGATATAGCAATAAGCCACTTCAGGAGGTTGTAACCCTAGACGTGATGATTACCAGTATTATGTGAAGGCCATCAATCCAATCAATCCATCAAGATCAATACCCCCCCTTATATTTAACCTAACCAATTAAATTATATACTTTTATATCTTCAACTAAAACTCAAGTCATATAAAATTATCAGGCAAAATCAACCTTGGTGTGCATGGCTCCTTAAGTAAAGTTTGAAGCTCGTAATTACACTTTATCATTGATTGATATCTTTGACTAAATATGTCTCCACTCAAGATTGAAATCCATGTCAAAAATAATATACCTACTTAATTATATATTCTTTCATACTCAAACATATTATGAGAAATTTACCTTTGATTATTTCTCATTTATCATCAATGTCTGGCAGTTTATGAAAATTTGGTATTAACTCGAATCCATGTAATTCCTTCACTTGAGATTTTCCTCTAATTCATTTGACTAAAAACCAATTTTTATTTCTTATTTTTTTTATTATTTTCATATGTATATATACACTTTATATAATGAATAATGATACATGCAAAACATGATATAAATATGTACATTCAAATGATAAACATACAATTATGTTGGAGAGAAAATTGTTGATCAGAGTGTCATAGGTCAAATCAATCACTTATGACCCAAGACTAAACCAAAATCAGAAATAATTAAACCAAGATCATATGAGATGAAAATAAAGTGCTTGAACAAGGATAACAATACCACTAACAATATTTGATTTGTTATGATCATGTATCACATCTAACACATCACAAATGACATGTATGCTATCATTGACAAGGGAACGATAGTTCATCGGTAGGGTATCACCGATAAGTGCCCTAAAACTTGGCACAAAAAAATGGGATATGAAAAAATATCTCAAAAAGTGTCCTTTTAAGGATAGGCCTTCTTGGAGAGGAAGATAATTAATTTTTTATTCTCTAAGTAGGTTGCACCTTTTTAAGTGACTCAACTAAAATATGTTGTGTTGAGACCATATAAAATTATGTTAGGGGGTATACATATTAGATGCCTTGAAATTTTATGACCTCATTAGCATATACATACTTTTAAAACATGTGAACTATGAATGTATTATGTGAATCTACTAAATATAAGGGTGTCTCAATAATATATCTAAGACCTTACACTGGGTACTACTATAAATCTAGTAGCCACATGTGTTAGACCAACCTTTAGTGGTAATTTAATCTCAATGATGGAACTCTAAATGTGACCATTGAATCCTTTTATTGCCATGGTGATAGAAATCGAATCCCAATTTGTGTATCTGAGATGATAAATAATTGTGTCTTTACACATACTCACACTTGAACCATCATCGACCATGACATTATGAATAGGCTAGTGATCAATGTGTGATCGAATGAATAAGGAATACAAATATAAGTCATCATATATTATCTCATATTCTAAAAATATGATTATTTTCCTATAGGGTAATAAATTATGGTTTTTATTAATGATTCCATTCAAAGGATGTGGTAATTATTTGTGATAATGGTAAGAAACTAGTGGAGGGTGTGCATTATATGCATAATGCACTCCTAATGTATTATTTATCTCATAAATTCATGATTAGGAAAATGATAATTTAATATTTTCATTGATTTTTTCTCACTATGTTGTGCCTTTGAACTATATTTATGCATGCTCACATAAATGATGCTTTCATTAGTCAAATCCTGAATATTATTCCTTAAACTGATGCACTTATTAGTGGTATGCATTGGTGCTTTATGAAATTCACACAAGTAATTTTGGTCAAATCCATTTGGAAGAGGATTAATCATATCAACCTATTTAATGAGAGGGATATATGTGATATTGTATTCCAATATCATTTTTAAGACCTTATATGGAGCTTCTAGTACATTGGTAAATTTTCTCCTTCTATGAGTTGATAATATAATGCATAAAGTTAGTTTTAAAACTTCATGTATTTTTCTCTTTTGATAAATATTATTATAAGTTGGCCTTACCTTTTATGTTGGATTATTTTTACTCTTTGTATTATAATATGTGTTGATTTCATACTTAATCTTTTTCAATGCCAATAGTTTGAGTGATCTTTCCTTTATTATATTTCATAAATCTATGAATGAGGGAAACTTATTAAACATGATGGACTCGTGTAGAGTTAGAAACAAATTAGCATGAAGATATATTGGATTTATTTTGCCTTCCATATGACTTGTCATCTTAGATATCATTTTTGTGTATCTTAAGACATATTCTATGATAGGCTCATTATAATTTTTTTAAATTTAAGCATCTAATCATATGATAAATTCTCACTTATATTGTTTGAAAAGTGTGCTCAAATAGATCAAATAATGGATTAAATATGTAAAAACCATAATTTGGTCAAGCAACCACAATTACTATGTCTCTTATTTCTCTTTCACATAAGGGTATTATAGACTAATACATTATCTATTTGCATGGTCATTTTGAGTCTTTTTTGTCTTTCTTATGTCTTATTTTCCCTATTTGTGGCACCCCCAATAATCCTAAGTCACCTTATCCCAGTCACAGGGGCCCTTAGCATATATTTCTTAGTTTTATCTCTAATTTAAGCCTTAGTACATTAGCACCATTTTTAGGATAGTAGTACCACATGGCTCTAGTGTCTAATTATGGATCTAGTGTTGAATGTGAATTTTCTCTTGTGTTTGAGTCTTAACCCTTTATTAAGCATTATCTTATGTTTTTTATCCATATTTTATAACTTTTCAACCAATGAACAAGATCTTATATTCAAATAAAATTTCCTTATATATAAATATCCTCACAAGACATTTTACATTTATCACTTACTTTTGGCACATAATTACATAAAATCAATCAATAGTACAAATCAATAATTTGCATATTACTCAACCATCACATCTAGAAATTACATGTTGGATCAAAGGACCTAATCAAAATTCATTCTAACATACCATGCAAGTTGATTATGTGCATTCCCTAAGGGATAAATACATTCGATTTAAGACCCCTAGCATTATAATGTAGGTAGTGACTAGGATAATAGGGATTCTACTCTCGTAATTGTAACATCTCATAACCCAATTTTTCCCTTCCATTTTACATTTAATATAGTTTTTGTTTCATGTGTGTGGGTACTCAATAGGTTTTTAAAAGAGATTAAGTTAAAATAATGACATAGGAAAGCCCTTAAATGACATATAACCACCTATAAGACCTTTAGAGCCTCCCATAACTTCCCTAAAAGTTTCAAATAGTTCTTATAAAAGGGACACTAGTGCCACATGATGCTACTATCCTAATATTGTTGCTATTTTCCAATACCAAATTTTAAAAATAGTTAGAAAAAGGTAGGTGTTTTCCTAATTTTATATCCTACTTCAGTTCCCTAATCTAAAAAAAATCCTATTTAATTCTAGATACATACTCTTTCTCTTCTCACTTGCTATTATGGGAAAGGTTAATTAAATCAATCATTTCCAATTTTCATTCCAGATCAAAATCATACTAATCCTTCAACAACATAATATTTACACTAGTTAAGTCTTAAAAGGTAAAAACATTTGGTGAACTCAACTTACTTAAAATATTACTTAAAACCTTAGTTTTTCCTAGGGTTTACCTTCTCCCAATTTTTGTGCACTAAATTAGGGTTACAAATTTTTATTTTTTTATTTTTTGGCATCACCTACCTCATTTAAACAATATTATATTAGGGTTTCATTTATTTAATTTATTTTAAAAAGACTCCAAAAAACCCTAATTTAAAACCATATATTCACATGTTATGTACCTATACATCCAAATACTAGTAATTAGGGTTTCACTTACAATCTTAGTTTCTATTACACACTTGATTCAAAATTTCTCAATTGCACATATACTTATGTTAGATTATATTATACCTCTAATGTGTTTATTGTTAATTATTTACATTATATTCTTTGTATACTTTAAAATGGCATCTAAGAAGTCTTCTACCCCTCACCCAATTGATGAATTTTTGAATTTCTCTCATAATTATAATAATGAGTGGATAAATTTTCAAGATTGCACATTAGATCATAACAATGACTTAATTTATAATGATGATGATGAATATTTATTTAATGATGTATATGAGGATTATTATGATCATGACAATGAAAATGTAAATGAAAATATATTAGATACATCATTTTCTCTTTTCTCTCACTCTTCTATTACAACTCAAAATCCAACTAACAATATAATGCCAAAAGAGTCTCTTGTTGGTAGTGATTTATTCCAATGTGATCCTAAATTTTCAAATAATTTTGCTACATCATTATTCAAACTAAATAAATATAAGTGTAACACATGAAATTCACTTTTGCATGATTCAAGTAAAGTAGATATGAATAATGTTTCTTCTTTACCCTTCTCAGTTAAATTTAAAAAATCATGTACCAATGATATTACACCTTTTAGAAATTCAAAAACTAAGGTAGATGAAATTATTTTATCACCTTTTTTTACATTCCAATCTCAATGCAACATTTTTTTACAACAAATTGATAATGAAAATATCTCTAAATCTTCTCTTACATGTCATAATATGCAAAAAGAAAACATGATTGCTACTTCTTCTACCCTTGACTCCAAAATTAAAATTGATAATCATACTTTCATTCCACACATAGCTAGTGAATAAATGAATTACATTACACCTACACATGATGACACATTGCATAGTATTAAAAATTTAAAATCTTCTCCTACTCTCTCTCCTAATGAACATGTGGATGATATTTCTTATACTCTTACTTCAACAGGTGAATTAAACTCTAATTTTGATGAACCTTGATATAACGATGATTATTATGATTATGATAAAGAGGACATAGAATCTACACCTTCTAGTTCTCCTCCACCCTCACATGTTTCTCTTAGTCAAAAAAATATTAGTTTACATGTAAACACACACACACGCACACGCACACGCACACGCACACGCGCGCGCGCACACACACACACACACACACACACACACACACACACACACACACACACACACACACACACACACACACACACACACACACACACACACACACACACACACACACACACACACACACACACACACACACACACACACACACACACACACACACACACACACACACACACACACACTTATTCTTATGTTTATAATTTACATTTATTTGAGAGTAAAGTATGTTCTGTTAAATTAGCATGTAATACTTATTTATAGCTTGATAATATAATAGATACCAATGAATCTCCCTCAACCCCCCTTACTATATTAGAACCTATTTCTCAAACTAACCTAAATGAGGATGATAGATCATTTTTCTCTAAACAAGTCCTAGCTATCACACCTCCAAATGTTATAAAGAGCAAACCAACCCTTCATAAAAAATGTTTCTAATTGAATATATCAATGGCTAAGATAAATAATAAAATTCAAAATTTAAATGAAAAATTTGATGATGATAATTGTGAAAAATTAATATGTAGAGGGGATGTTAGTCTTGTTTTATTCCAATAATACAAATCAAAATAACACACTGAAAGCCTAACACATCTAGCCTAGACACTGGGGAGACCATAGGTAACAAGCATGCATATGAAAATACAACTAGAACATAAAATAAATCACTCTTTTACCTTCTTTGGATCCCCAAATGGATTGTTGAAATGGCTTGCTTGATTTGTGAATCAAGAAGTCTTTGAAAATGAATGTTTCTTTGCACCTTCTCTCTCTAGCACCTTTGGCTTGGCTAGTTGGCTTATGAATTTGGTATAGTACCATTACTTCCAAGGTTTATTTTCATATATTTAATCATTATAAAATTACACCAAGATATATTTGAAGATATTTAGGCATCATAAATTTACACCAAAATAGCTTCAAAGATATTTAGGCATACTGAGTTTACACCAAAAGAGCTTAAACATCAATAGGTATGGCCTTGTATTTATAGCTTCATAAGTTAACTCTCACCCAAGGTGAGTTAAGGTTGAGTTTAAACATGAAATGAGTTCAAAATAACCCTAAGTGAGTTTGAGGCTAACTCTAGTTAAGTTAAAATTTATGTAATAATGATTTTCAATTACTAAACATGGGTCTCAAATTAGATATTTTGGGATATTTTAAAAGAGCTTGACAACTCATAAAGTCAATGATGAAAAGGCTTGATAGTATGAATTTTAAAATTTCCATTTTTTTATGTTCATTAATTGCAAATGGATAATTCAACTAATCATTCAATTTAGTTTAATTAGATGATTCATTTTGATTGTCATTTTATCTCTTTTAGGATTTGATCAAGTGCCCCACTTAATGGGTCCATAGGCCAATTTACCAATTGATAGGTTATAAGGTGATTAAGGATGAATCCATGAGAGTTTATTGTTGTATAGAATATAATACCCCATATATGGATGCCTCAACACAATTCTAAGCTTTGATAAATGATACATGAATGAAATTGGGATATTTAGTGATTCTTAGGCTTAATTTGAAATGTTTGGTAGGAATCAGTATGAAGTCTAGTCGAGAGATAGTTGTGGCTAAATTTGAGTGTCTACAATAATATACCTTCACAAGAGGTGATCTCCTTGATGCATTTTGTGGGTTATTTACAAAAAAAAGTACATCATCTCACATTGGGAATTAAATAATACCACTCATGGGTGGATTCCAATGCAATCTATAATAATCCCATTATGGATAGGATTTTCAATGTAATAATACCATCAAAACTATAGATACCATATTTACCAAAGTTTGATAGACATAGAGATCCATACTTGCATCTTGAAGCTTATAGGAAAGCTATGGCACATGTTGCTAGAAGTTTAACTCTTTTATAGTTATTTCTAAGGACTCTCAAGGGTTAGGCAATAGATTGGTTTCATCACCACTCCCTAGTGGTTCACTACACACATATAATGAGTTAGAAGAGGTCTTTACCATGAATTACATTTAGAACAAGGGACCTTGGGTTACATATGATATGTTTCCTTCACTACTCTAGGGCCAGTCAGAAATAGTCAATGAATACATTATAAGATTCAAAACATGTATACATCATTTGATCTACTAGCCAACATATTTAGAGGTACATCAACTTTTTTTTAGAGGTCTCATTCTCCCTATTTGAGATAAATTTATGTATAATACATCATAGTCATTTAGACATCTATGTTACACATCTCGGGGAATAAATAAAAAATTGGGACTAGTGGTTACACATTTAGAGATAGACATAGATGTAGGTTTCTCAAATCCCCGATCATCAAAAATGATACAAGAACCTACTCCACTTCAAATTAAGAAACCAATTGAATAGAAATAAATAATTAAAATACTTAATAAGGGAAAAGAGATACTTCACATGGAACCTCCTATAGGGATTAGAGTAGAGGACACACATAGTAAGTTTATATAGTTTCCAAATGGGGATAGACCTCAAGACATCTTTCTTAAATTATTAGATAAGGAGATGATCACATTTCCTCCTACTAATCATCATTCAGAACACCATTTTCATAAGATAAAAAATAAGCCATATTGCAATTTTCATCAAATAAATGAACATTCAGATAATAATTTTTATGCACTCTTAGCCCGTATTGACTAGTATGTTAATCATGACATTATAAAATTTACGCAGGGAACACTGAGATCATAGTATCCACACTCTCCTATATCACACTCTTGTATGACAAAGTTATCTAAAGACATTCCTTTTGAGGATCCATTATTTACTCATCATATGAGCCATGTGTTTTTTAAGACACCTAGTTATGAGTGATGTCATGCACTATAACTTTAGTAGAGATGGAAGCTAGTTCATGGATATCAGATCACCACATCATTTTGAACACCAATAAATACATATAGAAATAAATAAAAAGATGATATCACAACATCAGTTTGAATATCAATAAATATATGGAAATATTTACAAAGATTAGAGCACAACATTAGTTTAAACACCAATCAAAATATTTAAAAATAAATACAAAACTAAGGGCGCATCATTATTTATAACACCAATAAATATATTTGGAAATAATTATAAGGATAATAATATGGTTTCAATGTAGACACTGATCAAGATATTTGTCATAGATCACAAAGCTCTAGTATAATTTCAAAACACCAACCAATCAATCTCTTTGTTATAGATTATGCACACCTAGCCACTACTAGTGTATCATATGTAGTTTCATTTCTAGAGTCTATTTCTACACCAATGCATCATTAGTAGTATGGTCATTGATTCTTTATACCATCTGAGTTTAGATAGGTCATATTATATTCACGTGATCTACATGAAAAAATCTCATGAAATACCTATAAAATGTATACCAATAAATAACAAATTATAATCCACTACACATAAACCTAAACATTCATAAATAGATAAAAATTAATTAACTCTACTTTGGAAAATACCATATAATAATACCGCCATTTAAAAAAATCATAATAATGAAACACATATCAACATACATAATACAACCAGATCTAGATACTAATATATGTAGTTCCAATATAAATAATGAACATCTAATATATATCTCAAAATATAGTTTCCATATAAGTATAATCAATCACTTAATAATGTGGACATGGACACTAGGACCAGCTCTCTCACTCTCACTCTTACACATACCCATGATAGAACTAGAGGCAACACTCTCCCTTCATGACCTAGATCAATGACTGCATCTACTCTCCCTCTCATGACACATACCTAGCTTAGTTGTACACTTTGCATGATCTCATTAAAGATGTATGTAGTCATCCACTATCTGATTAGTAGCCCCATCTAGAGCATCATGTATGGGCATGGTCTACATATCAACTCCATGTGTGCCTCATCTCTATATATAGTCACTCATCTATACACTGCATTATCTATCTTATCTTCATCAAAAAAATGAGCATGAACACCAATAACATCAGTGGCCCTCTTTACCAATCCATCTTTCATGACATCATCAAGAATATGTTGTGTTAAAAAGTAATGTTCCAACTTGATGGTAGTCTGCCAATACTCATCATCACCTGAACCTACACATACCCATAAAATACATCATCTTCCTAATAAAATAAAAGTGTAACCACCTACATAGAATATATAAACACACTATAACAACTTACCATTGACATCCTTAATGGGCTCCACCTATAGTACATCCTTTATGATAATCCCACCTCTTAAAAATAGAGGTGGCCATATATGATCTATCCACTAAGATGTATAGGCATCAATGACTCCTACATCATATACATCTAGTATATATATCTTAGGATCCTATTCTGTTAAAGTAATGGGAGCTAACTCAATAGTAGATGGCCTCATTCTACTACCTAGTCTTGTAGGAGCTCAAGAACTCTTCAACCATACCACTAGTGGTGGGGGCACATCTTGAACTACATTGAACTATCATGTAACCCACTCATACTAAAACCAATCATACACATTAACCCAATAGTCATGCATCTAGTAGCTCACTAAAATATGTCTAAGTTGAGTGTCATCCTTATACCATCCCTCATAGCCCCTATAAGGCATCTAGATAATATCCCCAACTGTTAAATTATCTAACACATAATGGCATTACATCATGCTCCTCCTAGTCATGTGACCCATCCCTATCCACCTATATAAATAATTTTGGGTGGGAATAATGATCTCATAAATGAAACACCTTCATATTCACTATTATGTGATCATACACATAATAGTGTAACAATGTAGATGATCTAATCCCTCTACCACACATATCCTACATGAAACATTATAAGTCCCTATATAGGTGGGATAGCATCATTTGACCCCACAAATACATGGTACCATGTTCCTCTATATCATGCACTATCTCATGCATCCTATAGGAGATCGATACCCTGCTCTTGTCTATAATCACAAATGAAGCTAATAAAATGGCTAAGAATTTTTACAATCATGGAAACTCTACAATAATAATTAGTATTAGTAGTATATCATTTTGGCTCCCTATGCAATGATTCCCTATATCCATAACAAAGAAATACCTATAATCCCATTGTATATCCTCAGCACCTATCTAACCTTATAATATATCTCTCTACCTAGAAATAGGTAGTCACAAGATCTTGTACACATTTTATAAGGTAATAGTCATCTCCTCAACTAGTGACCAAAAGTAAATGTATTTACATCACATATCTAGCATAATGTAGTCATCATGTGTTTATCCCAATTCATAGGATATAATAATGCCACATGTCTCAAACATTTTATCTCAATCATATCCATCTTATCATTTGATAGGGGTAGACCCCATAAGGTCTCCATCATCCACCCAATTTGAAACTCTCTCATAGATGCATCAACCTACAAAAAAAGAACCAAATTAGGCATCAACAACACAAAAATAAAAACCAATAGATAAAAATAGACATTAGCATCTAATCAAAATAAAATACTCATTACAAGTCAAGCCTATTTGACACTAGTGTTACATATAGGATAGTAGTGCTAGATAATAGCACCACATCCTAGGCACTAGTGCTAAGTCTTGAATAGTAGTGCCCATATAAGCATAGTATCATCATTTTTTCAAAAATAAACCATAATCTAGTATATTTTCAACAAATTTAATATAAAAAAAATGCATTACAAATGATAACAATAGAAAATAGTATGGGCTCCTTACTAGGGTAACTTCCTCCCTAGCCTAGATTCGTGCCTACACCTCCTCATATCAAGTAAAACTTATTCCTCATCTCCTCGGCATATTTATCTAGCTTAGATATATAATTGATCTCAACTCAAATGCTTAAAATGAATTGGAAAACTAATCAAATAACTTATTTAAGTCACAATTATCAAATGCCACCTTATTAAGGTTAACCTTGCATGTCAATTTTATGAACTAATACTAATTTCTTGTTAGTACAATATCTTAATAAATGTAACTCTGATTTATAGATTATTTCTTTCATATGGGACTTAACATCAATGTTTCACTCCTTATATTTTTTAAACCAATCTTCTAATCACTTTTAAATTTACATAATGATAATATATATATATATATATATATATATATATATATATATATATATATATATATATATATATTACCATAATTAAATAAATATAGATAAAATATCAATCACCTTACCAATTTCAATAATCAAATCCATCATAATAAATAAACTATTTAAACTTAAAAAAACATCACACCTACTATTAAAACCTCTACAACTGATCATTACCACTTTTGGTTAGACACCCTCACCACACTCTTAGCTCTCTCACCAAAATGGGGTGAAAATACACATAAATTGTTTCCTACATACATGTATCTTCAAGCATACAAATGTTCATATACACATATTACTTTAGACATATTTTTATATTTGGACACATAGGTCTACATAGATATTTAAATTCATAAGTTCACATAGATATACAGTATACTAAGTTACAGATTTAGAAACACATGTTTACAAGGATATTTAGATTCACATGTTCACATAAATTTACAATCTACTCAGATATAACTATTTAGACACATAGGTCTACATAGATATACGTATATTTATATACATATATTCAAATATAGTCTACCCAAATATAGCTATGCAGATGTACAATTTTGACTCAGATATATAGATGTCTAGATACATAGCTACATTACTTAGATATCAAGATTAAGGGGCATGATACAGATCACACATCCTTGATCTCCATTTTGATATTATTAACTTGCACTCAATATCATCACCAAAATATCACTAATTTTTCACCAATTTTGATCATAGGACCACCTATAGTATTTGATCCATAGCCTTCCACCAGACCTAGTTTACATACCCAGATTTGGTTTAAATATCAAAGTGGGGGAAAGAAAGTTTTGTTTCTCCACACTTTTAGTTTAAATACCTATATTTATATCATATACCATATTGGGGTAATGCAAGCCTTGTTTTTCCACACATTCAGTTTACATACCGAAGTTCTATACAGATATCAAGGTTGGGGTAAAATATGTTTTTCATTATTCATGATTTATTACAAAATACATCCACACCATGGAGTTTATTTTAACATATTTCACTCTAACTCTTATCCACTTCTCTAGTTAATAAGTGGGTTAGGTCTAAAACACATTCACACAAGTAAGTACAATTACTAGTTCCTCTTTTTCTTTTACTCTAGTAATATGATTTCATTGCTTGACTAGAATAAAAGGGGGGTAAATGTAAACACCCTAATTTGGTCAAGAAACATCAAGTACTATGTCTCTTATTTTTCATTCACATGAATGTCTTAGTGATGAATATAATCCCTATTCATAGGGTCATTTCAAGTCTTTTGATATTTCTTATGTCTTATTTTCCCTATTTATGGCACCCCTAATAGTCATAAATCACCTTCTCACAGTCACAAGGGCCCCTATCTTGTCATGTTTTGTTTTAGCTCTACTTTAAGCCTTAGGACACTAGTTCCATTTTCATGATATTAATATCACATGGTGATAGTTTCCAATTAAGGATTTAGTATTAGATGGGCATTTTCTCCCATGTTTGAGTTTCAACCCTTTCTTGAGCTTTCTCTTATGTTTTTTATCCCTATTTTACAACTTGTCAACCAGTGAATAAGGTATTATATTTAAATAAAATTTAATTATATATAAAGATCCTCACAAGGCATTTTACAGCTATCACTTACTATTTTGTCACATAATTACATAAAATCAATTAATATTATAAAATTAATACTATGCATACTACTCAGCCATCACATCTAGACATTGTATGCTTAATCAAAGAAGGGCTTAAGTGAAATTCATTATAGAATACCATGAAATTTTATTATGAACTTTACCTAAGGGATAACTACATGTGATTTTAAACCCCTAGCATTAGGTTTAATGTAGGTAATATCCAAGATAATAGGGGTTCTAATTTGTAAGATCGTAACATCTAATAACCTAGTTTTTCCCTTCCTTTTTGCATTTGATTTGATTATTTTTTCATGTGTGTAGGTACTCATTAGGTTTTTTAATATATTCAACTAAAATAATGACACAAGTGAGCTATTTAATGACATAGAACCACCTACAAGACCTCTAGATCATCCCATAGCTTCCCTAAAATTCTTAGATAGTTCCTATAAGAGGGACACCATTGTCATAATTAAACACTAGAGCCACATGGCACTACTATCCTAATATTAGTGATACTATACAAGACCATATTTTAACAATAATCAAAAAATATAAGGTGTCTACCTATTTCTCCAACTTGTTTTAGTTCCTTGATCCATAAAAAACCTATTTACTTCTAGATAAGTAATCTTTCTCCTCACTTTCTATTTTTGGAAAGGTTAATTAAATCAATCATTTCCAATTTTCATTCTAGATTAACATCATACTCAGCCCTTTAACAACTTAGGATTTGCACTAGTTAAGTCCTAAAAGGTTTTAAAAAATGCATGCACTAATTGATGAGGTAAATTTCAAATCATTGTAAATCATATTCTTTTAGACTCCTTGGAAATAGATTGGTCAATAATTTGTCATGGACACATAGTCTAAAAATTCTATGTGAAATTCTCTAAAATGTTTATCAGGGTCACCCTTTCCATCATATAGTGTAAAATTTCATGATAAAAAACCTATAGGTAAAGGATATATTGATACATGTGTGCCAACAGGGTATGTAATAGAGTGTGGGAATAAGAGCCTAATTAGGTTTTGAAGCACCTTTATCCAAATGTAACACCCTATACTATAGATTATAAATCTCATGCATAATGTATTTTGCATCAAGAGAAGAAAATTTTATGTTAACTAAAGGTGGTGTTCCCAATGACTGAGTAGGAATTAGCATATTAATCCATTGAATCCCTCAATTTTCTCCCACAGTAAATGTTGATACAAAAGTAATATCCATGGATACAATATGATTAGACATTTCAAATGATTGTCATGCTTTATTTTTCTATGTCTAAAATGGTTTGAAAAATTATAGGATGATCAAAATATTATTCACTGAGTCTTTCTTGAAAACTTTTGATAACTTTCCACATTGTTTAAATCAACTTGTTCACCAATTATATGTGGAAGTTCATCCTGATGTCCATCTTGAGGACTAAGGTTATATTGATCATATTATTCATGTTTTGAATTAGTATTAAGGATCTATACATTTTCATTATATTTATTAACATTATAAGGGCCTGATGTATCCTTGTTTTTATCTATGTTATGTACTTTATTAAGAGGAATCTTAGTATGGTCAATTAGAATACAAATTAATTTAGCATTTTTTAAGATAGGTATAAATAGATTTTATAGTGTACATATAATATGAAATGAAAACTTGAAAGATTATTTTTATTATATAATTTATCATATCTTAAAACCCTAGGACAAAAATTAGAAATATAAAGGAGGATATAAACACTAGTAACATCTATGATTAGGGTTTTATAATATTCAATCAATATACGGGTTCACTAATATGTTTTATCAAGTTTACAGAAATTATTTATACAAACTATTGTGTCAAATTTTAATGTTACAAATATGCAATAAATGGCACAAATTGGTATGCAAGTTACTAAATCTAGAAAAATACTAAATATGGAAAATAATAAAGAGAACATAAACTTAAAAATAAAATTGAGATGCGGACTATTTATGTAATTAAAACTAACAAGGAGGCTATTTTGACTTAGTGTAGATCTAAAACAACACTTGGTAAGGTTATTAGATAGGATCCATATAATTAGATGAGAGCAGTATATTATTGTCCTTAAGGAGTGCCACTATCCAATAGGTGGTAGAGCTTAGAATTTTTTATGGTAAGTTCACCTTTACTTTTGTGTTTGGTGGACTATGCAAGAGCTTCTAAACTATTTTATAAATCATTTTATATCTTATCTTTCAATTGAAACCCTATCTCGATGACATGAGAAAATGAATGTAATCATAAGGTAAAAAGGGGTTAGTGATTAAATTTCTATTTGACCTCAACACCCCATATTCTAGATTTTTTATTCATACCAATACTCTAAAAAGGGATCAAACTCCATTTATTTCTCCCATGCTATGGTTTTCTATGTGAAATACTAGTGAAAAATCCTAGATGTTGGTGAAATTTGTGTGTGATTAAGTGCTTCAACCATGACTTATGACCTTGAAAGTGTATTCATACTTTAGATCAAGGATACTAGGGATACATGTAATAAAAATTGGGATAAATAGGGAATTTCCACTCAATGTGTAGTTAGAACTCTAGTGATTGTTATTATGGAAGCTTCTTGTGTGTAAAAGGGTTTAAATGCAGCTTTATAGTGATATTTTTGTAATTATTTCATATGGTTATTATTAAACTTGTGGGATGATAATTTCATTAATTTATTTTTCACAAAATTATTCATTATTTTTTAGGAGGACAATATATGTGGATCCACACAAGAGATTAGTGTGTTGTTTTTCAGTTAGAGTTTTATTGTCAAAGGATCACAAACAACTAATCTGGTTAATAGGAATAATTTGTGGGTGAGCCTAAACTATTTTTCATAAGGAATAAATATATTCTAAGGTCATTTATTTGTTTATAAGAGTGGTTCATTTACATATAAAGTGATATAAATGGGTCAAAATGCCCTAGAATAAGGCATGCGATAAGTTTGTAAAAAGGGTAGTCACAGTGCATTATTTTAGCTTAAATGTTAATTTATGTGTCTACAATATTATTACCAATATAGAATGTTTTTACTATTAGTTTTTATAAAATCTTAATTTCACATTTCTAAATATTTCAATGCATATTTTTCCATTGTAAAATATCATTATAAATGGGTTGAGCCACATAAATTCAAAGATAATACACATCAAACACTCGTTATGTTAAAAAGCTTGTGGCATTAAATAAGCTTTCACCACAATTAGTTGTGAATGGAGTTGTTGTATATAATGACCATGGGTTTCTATTTTAGGAAAAATAATATTCTAATGGCATGAAATATTGTTGAAATTATTTGAAATTTTTCTATCTATACATAAAGTATCATTATTAAGATTTTTTGTATAAAAAAAGGGTTCATAATGACTTAAGATTTCTTGTATTAAAAAGGGTTCATAGTGAATTAATATTTCTTGTATTAGAAAAGAGTTCATAATAATTACAATTAGGTCTTTATATGAAATAATATTGAATATGGTGGACTCAATCACTCTCTATTGAAGTTTATATATTTTTCACATAAAATACCAAATACAAACTGATACATTTATCCATTTTGATAGTCATTTCATACAAAAAAAATCCCCCAATAGACCCATTTTACATTCCTTTTTTTCTTTTGCATAATTTTTCATTGTACATAGGTATGTGCTTTTGTCATATAATTTATGAAAACCATAAAGTAGATCAAGGTGAAATTTATGCTCATATGAGTATATTTCAGCTAATTTTTCATTTATTAAACAATATATGAAATGATATATGGTCCCATTTTTCAACTCATTTGACATATAATGATAAATTCAATAACATTTGGATTGTGTCAAAAGTAAAATTTCCTACATTGTAATTATATGATGTGGTTTAGAAGAGGTGGTCATGTTTCAAGATATCATCAATTTTATAAAAACATAAATGGGTTTATGGCTTTTATATTTCAACATCTATTTTACCTTTATGATTTTTTACTTCATCTTTTTTGCTTTGTATTTTCATTTTTCTTTGCTTTTATCAAAATTTAAATACAAATTAAATAAATTATCTTTTTTTTTAAATATGATTATTTTAACTCACTAATAATATATACTAAATTATGTGTACCTATTTTATGGACTAATATCATGAAGACCTAAGATATAAACTAGTATGAAATTTGTAGATCAAATATTAAAATTTTTGTACAATATAATATGTAATCAATAAAAATTAATAAAAATTTTATAACATATAATGTATAAAAAATCAAAAAAAAAAACCTCGAGATTGATATTTCTTAATATTTTTAAATAAATGTTAATAAACATCTTGAGATTGATATTTCTTAAAAAATTTTAAATGATTTATTTTAATATATGTTTATTCATTTTTTTATTTGATAACATAAAAAGTAGGTTTTACAGGGATCCTAGAACCATCAAAGTGCAATACAGAAGTATAAATAGGCCAAAATAAGGCCAAGAAACCAAAATAACAAAAAACTATAGTATTAAACTAAGAACCAAAAAAATAGGAAACTGGAAAGAAACTTAGGAGGAAAGACCCTCTAATGGGTCTTTATCATCTTCAAGAATCTTCATCAAGATGATCTATTTTACCTTGGAAACCTTTGCCCAAGTACTATTCTTGGATCCTTCAGTAGCTTCACCAGAGAAGAGCATGCAGGGATGTTTTTTTCCTTTAACCTATAGGGAAGACTATTTTAGGAGAACCCCCTTAGGAGAACCTGGAGGGGGGATCTTAAAATTTTAGGTGACTAAATGGTATGGGATGAGGTGATTTGAACAAACTGAATAAAGGATTGAACCAAGGATTCAATTTGTCTATGCAAAGAGCTCTAGTCTTAAATGAGTTTGGCAAGGGTCATCCCTTCTTATTGAACCTTGGAGTTAAAGATCTCCAGCTATGATTTATTCATTTCCATATCATCAATTAGAATGGATTTCCATTTTCAAGAGGTCTTTGCTAGGGTGCCCACATTGAGAGATATGGATTTAGGTTTGAGAATAAATATCTTAAGTGGGAGGTCATCAAAGGGAGACTTGGACAGGTTATCCTGAGGGGAGTGGGTAGAGGTCTAGTAAGATCCCATGGTGGGATCCTCACTGAGGAGTCCTCCCTAGAGTAGGATTTCATAAGGGGAACCTCTCGATCATGGAAGGCTTGACCATAATTGAAAAGTAGGATAATAAAACCTTGGTGGAGGATGGGATTGGATCCATTCACTTGATGTAATAAGATAGTGATTTTGAGGAACTTTGGTAGGAAGTAAGGTAGACTAATTTTGTATCCAATGAAATGATTTAGTAGTAGAAAATGTTGGGAAAATATAAGAGTGTATTTACCTTTAATAATTATGTAATGCATGACTTGAAGATAAACATCAGGATTGTAGTATGAGAGATCAATTCAATGGAAAGCCTTTTTTATCCATCTGCACAAAATGATTTATCCTTAAAAAGTGTTGCAATAGCTCTTATTTTTTTGACTAGTCCTTGAAAGCCTTGGTGACTTCACATGACATACCAGTCACTTCATTGATGAATTCCTTGGTTTCATTAATTTTGATGTCATGACTGGTCACTTTTCACTTGTTCCAAGCCACAATGAAGTTGTAGACAACCTCTGCATTATGCTCTATGACTCATTCCATGAACTCTATAAGACCCCCACATTTTAGCTTTTTCCAAAATTTCTTATGGCCATGAACATCCTTACAGGAGGTGGGTTCTAATCTATCTTTATCACTCCTATTGAAATGGTGAATGCAGAGCTGAAGTGAAAAGGAGGAAGTTTCTAGATGTAACAGATTTGAATGAATCAAGAATCATTTGGAAATCCCGTTGAAGACTCATTATATAAATTAAATCCCCTTCTATAGACATAATTATGGATTAGCCTAAATAATATTCACCCCTCTAAATGAAGATCATGAATGTAGAGAGACATGATGATTTTGATATGCATCGATACCTTCAGCCCATAAAACATTAAGAACATTGATGGGTATGTTTATTTCATCATGATAGTTAGTTAAAGAGTGGATTTTAACTCCAATGTTAGTGAGGAAGTTGGCCACCATGTTTCCTTCCCTATAGGTGTGGATAATTTGGAAGTGAGACATGTCATTAAGTAGTTATTTAGCATCATCAATGATGTATTTGATGGTGTAAGAGCGGGTTGATTTCCCTTATAAGATGTTTAGAATATTCAATGAGGTTCCCTCTATAATTATCCTATTATAATTGATTCTTGATGCCAATTATAAACCCTAGAGAAACACATTGGCCTCTATTAGGTGGTTTGCTTGGGTCCTCATGGGACCCACATAAGTAGCCACCATCTCCCATTTTAAATTCCTTATAATTCCTCCTCCACATGCAAGACTTGGGTTGCCTTTGGAGGTGCCATTAAATTTTAGTTTCACCTATCCTTCTGGTGGAGGCTTCCAATTAGTCTGCTTATGAATTACATATTTTGAGGGAGAACATAACACCTATTTAATATCCCAATTTTTTAAAATTTATAAGGTAGACGAAGGGGTAGGTTCTTTTTCTTTGGGGGGAAGGCTTTCTAATTTTTCAAAATGGTCTAGTAAAGGTGAAGGAAGATGCCTTTCATTTGGTATATTTTGTTAAGGAAGAGTCCATCATTACAAATTTTATAGACACACTAGAACCAATGGGAGAGAGCAAGATGTAAAAGGAAGATAAGTGAATGGAGATTCTAGGGGGAATTTCATTACACAATAAGGTCAAAAATATTGTTTGGCTTAACCCAGGCTAGGTTAAGGCAATTGATCAACCAGTTAAATAGTGTCGAGATGAAAGGACACTCAAGGAAGAGATGGTGGACTGAATCTTCCAAACTCAAACAAATTTGGCACCTATTGGGGACTAACAAACCTCTTTTGTCTAGGTTTTCCACCATCAAAATTATATCCTGCACTACAAGCCAAAATAAGAAATTAACTTTGGGAATCAAATGTTTTACCTAAGAAAATTTCTAGAAATACTATTCACTTTCTAAGTTGAGGTTAGTGGCATGTCCTAAGACCATTGAGTAGGAGCTACTATCTTCTTCTCACAAAATAAAATTATCTTCTTTCTATAAGGAAGGGATGTGACATTGTCTTAGTAATAGATTGAGGGTTTGAATAGCCTAAGATTCTTCCAATGATATCCCATCACTAAGGAAGACTTTATAACACTTTGCTCCTTCCTTTATTTACCAATAATTTTTAATCTTGGATCCCCATCTTTGCTTGAAATGTCTAAAACACCCTATCCAAATCCCCTGAATGGAGAGGGGGGTGGGAGATAGCCAAGCATCTTCCCAAAAGTCAATTTTCTCATAGTTGCCAATTTTCCATTGGATACCTTTCTTTAGGGAGATCCTTATAGTTGGTTATGGATTTTTAGAAGGTGGATCTATTAAAAGGGCCTTCTTCAAATAAGTAGTCATCCTCTTCATTCCTTTCATGTATTTATCTTTGATAGTTCTATCCCACTCCCCATTTTCCTTCATTAGGCACCAACCTATTTTTTCCAATAGGGATCTATTCATGGATTTGATGCTTCTCAGGCCCAAACCTCTATTGGCTTTTGGAAGACATACTTTTTCCCAAGTAATAATATTGTATCTAAATATTTATTTAGTGTTCCTCCATAGAAATTTTTTTTAGATTTGTTCAATTGATGCAAATTTAGATGGCATTCTAAATATAGATATTTGGTAGATAAGAATACTCTATATTGAGGCATTGAGGAGTTGATATTTCCTTACCTGAGTGAGAAGGTGGCCCTTCCAACCCACTAGTTTTCTTTGGATTTGATCTATTAAGGGGTTTCAAAGATCAAAGTCCATTTTTCCTACAAATAAAGGGATGCCTAAGTAACTTGTTGGTAGATTTCCCACTTGACAGTGTAAGATTTTGCATATTTGTTTCTACTAAAGGGGTGTAGTATTTATAAATAATAGGGAGCTTTTTTGAAAGTTAATACATTGATTGGAAACCTTTTCATAGTTGTTTAGGATACATTTTAATTTTTTTCTTCCTCAACAGAGGTGTCTCCTAAGATAATAGTGTCATCATCAAACTATTGGTGGTGTTGGGTGAATATTTTGTTGACCAGCTAACTAGTGAGAAAAATAGGTCCTATCACCACAGCAATAGGGAGATTGATTAGCCAAATGTGCAGGTTTACTACATCAAAAGGGGATAAATCTCTCCTCTCATCAAGGGGAAGTTCCCTATCTAGTATACAGAGCTATATAATATATACATAAGTAGAAAATAAGACACAAGGGTAGGACAAACCATCCATCTCTCTTTTTTTAGAGATGATGATAACAAACAGAGGAGAAATCATGGGAGACACTGAAGACACTTCTCTTCTTTTAGATGTATTATTGTAGGAAACAGTAGGAGTCCTTTCAAGGAATAAGTAATAGGTAACCAAAGTACAAAGTAACCAACAATATAAGATGCAGCACAAAGTCTCCACCTTAACTGCCCTAAGAGAGAGATACGAAGAATAATGGGGGCACAAAGTCATCCCAAGTCCTTTACATAGGAAAAAGGAAAGTACAAACACATTGAAGGTACTTGTGGGGGCACAAAGTCATCCCATAGTTGGTCTTCAGGACACCTTCCTAACCACGCCTGCTAGTTCTACTTGTTAGATCAAATAAACAAGAACACTTCTAGGAAATAGAAATATGCATAATTTCCTAAATAACACGGGCTATTTCCAGCACAAAGTCTGAAAAGGTCACTTGCTTTCTTATTCAAATGATGAAAAATGATTAACAATTTGAGCTTAAAGTCTCAGTAAATGACATTCAATTTGGGTAGATTTTTTGCTTTTATGATAGAAAAGAGATCCTTTTAACAATCAGAGAGATTACAATATATAGAGGTCAAGAGAGGTTTGGCACGCTTATCCCATGGAACAGCTCATGTTGTGCATGTAATGCTTTGAATGTAATTTTAGTTCTACATTTTGAATCAACTGTCATCCCCTAGAACTAGATGATCCTCTTAGTTCCCTCTCTTGATTGCACCATTGTTCACTTTGCCTTTATTCTTGAACAAGTCATGTCTTTTAAAGGCTCAAGAAATCTGCATCCACATTTCTAGGTTTAAGAGGTCTATCAGATCTAAACACTGTGTTGACACTCTAGATCTTTCATATTGTTTCCTCCACTTCATAGTGATTAGGGATCTCACACTTAAGTCTAAAAAAATAAAGAGACACTTCATTGCCACCAATTTTGCATCCTTAGGTCTGCCATCATTTGAAACATATCTCATGCATGGACATTTCTAGTTATTTTCTTCATTGTTCATCCTTTTCTGGCTATTGAATTGGGTCCTTAAATTGCCTCTCTATTCTTTGGTCACTTTCTGCTAAAAGATTGACATGTGGCAGCATTTGCTTAGAAACAGGTGAGGACACACAATAGCTTTCGCTACTATTAGAGGCTTTAGAAACATTTTTTATGAGTCTGGTAGAAGATGACATGTGGCAGTCTCTATTGTGCTTTAGCAGCCTTTGAAAACACTCAAGACTTATTTTAGATTCATGTGGATGATAACACATGGTGGGATCTGCTATGCTCTAAAAAAATCTTAGGATAAGCTTATAAACTTGTTTGAAACTAAGACGCAGACACGTGTCACTCTCTGCAGAGTTATAAATGAACAGGTGGTAGCTTCTGCTTGTCTTTGGAGAGTTAGGTAGATGATGACACATGTGCATTTTGCTTTCTTTAGAAGCTCACTAGGGGTCCATCACAATCTTTATGAAAACAAGAAACAGGAGGGAGAAATTGTAGAGATTGACACTTGTCTGCTTCTACCAAACTTTTGCAAGGGACACATGGCACATTTTGTGGCTTCTATTTGAAATGTTTATTGATATAGGCTTTGAAACCTATTAGAAATTTAGAATCATGGATGTAGACATGCATCGCTCTTTGCAGAGTTACAATGGAAAAGGTGGTAGCTTTCACTTGCCTCTTGAGAATTTTATAGAGGATGACATGTGGTGGTATCCACTATAACTTTTAGCTACCTTTGAAAAGTCTTTGGGACTTATATTATTTTCTCATGTAAAATGACATGTGGCAGCTTCCACTGCATTTGATGAGAGACATGTGGCTGGTTTTGCTACTTTGATATTGTGTCTCAATGGATGACACATGGCAACATCCACTATGACTTTGATGAAGGACACGTGGCAGCATCCATTCACATTTCAAAAACACTATAGAACTATGTGGAACTCATTTGGATTCATGTAGATAGTGCTACTTGGCATGTTCCACTTAAATTACAAAGGATACGTGGTAGCTTCCACGGATCTTAGAATCAAAGTGAAATGAGCCTCAGAAGATGACACTTGGCAGCATCTATGAGATTTTATTAGGATTTTGTCTTAGTCCTTTGGTTCACCTTGGTCACTTTTTTCCCTGGGAATTCCCTTTGTAAGGGCACTTGTGTCTTTGACTCTTGGGGCACTCCTTTAAACTTTGTCGCTTGAAGTAAATGATTGAACCAACTTTGGTTCAATGGTTTAATGGTTCATTCCCTTGTTTTGACTGAGTCCTTTTGATCTTCATTGAACCAAACATGTTGAACCCATTGAACCTTGATGAAGTGCTTAACCCTTGCTGACGACATTGAACTTTTAAACTTGTTGAACCCATTGAACCAATCCCAAAAATGACTAAGTGTTGGAAACTGATTCTTTTGATTGAACCTCCCTGTAGAAGCCTTTGAACCTTTGGAACCATTAGTCCTTTGACTGAAAAAGCTTGAATAATTCCCAATTTTGAAATCTTAAAACAAATTTTTTGAAATGAGAAGAGATATTTTGGTCTTTACAAGACCAAAATAACTTATATGTTGTCCTAAAAATGAGTAACATTTTTTTGGGGGGACAACAACTGGCTCCTATTGGGGAACTTCCTTCAGATGAGGACTTGGAACAATTGAGGGGAGTAGAAACTAGAATCTCTAGTGCCTTGAAGTGTGCCATTGGGATATGGAGTCATGCTACCCAAAAATAAAGGTGAAAAAAAACCCATGAAAACAAATAGCACAAAGCAGAAAAAAAAAAAAAAAACTATACAAATACATATGTACATACCCAATGATCTGATACTTCAAGAGTTGAAGTGTTTCAGATACTACCCATTGTGAGGCAGAGAAAAGAGTGTGTCATCTTGATATTTCAATAGGAATTTGTTTTCACCTTTGAGCTTATGGATAGTAAAAGGGCCTCTCCACAGGGAATCAAATTTCTCGTGCATTCCCTTTGGTTCTCTTCTCTTATACCATAGTAGGACTTGATCTCCAACTTGTAAATCTTGGCTCTTTACTTTTTGGTCAAAGAGTTTCTTCACCAGGCTTTGATGGAATATGATTCAATCTACCACTACAGTTTTCTACTCTTTTAGCTCAGTCAGGCACATAATTCTCTTATCAAGGGTGCTTTCATACGTTTGATCTTCAATTGCCTTGACCAATTTTAATGCTAGCAATTCCAAGGTGATTTGTATTTCAGCATTGATACCATAAAGAAGTTGGAAAGGAGACATACTAGTTTCCCTTTTGGGTGTAATTTTGTCAGCCCAAAAAGCATAAATCAATGATTTGTGCCATGTTCTTTGGTTGTCATCAACCAGCTTCTTGATGATAGTCACCAAGTTCTTATTACTTGATTCAGCTTGTCCATTCCCTTGTGGAAAGTAATCAGATGAGTGGGAGAGTGTAATTCCAGAGTAGAAATAGAATTGAGTGATATCCTAAGAAGTGAAACAAGCTACATCATCAGTGACAATTTTAGTTGGGACCCCAAACCTGGAAATGATGTTCTCTTTCAGGAAATTGCACACTACTTCTGAAGTAGCATGCTTGGTTGGAATTGCCTCCACCCACTTGATGAAGTAATCTGTGGCTATAAGGACATAATCATGTCTAGCACTTGAAGATGGGTTTACAACACCAATAAAATAAAAGGCCCCATTATTGAAATGGTTCTTCTATGACTACTGGCTTGAGAGGCAGGGCAGCTAGCTTGGGTCTTCCAACAAATTGTTGGCATAGTTCATATTTCCTTACCCACTTGTACGCATCTTGAAAAAGAGTAGGCTAGTAATATCTAGCACAAAGAATCTTATGGGCAGTCACAGGAGTAGAAAAATGTCCTCCATAGGCTTGATTGTGGAAGGATCTCAAAAGTTGTCTTTGTTGCTCATTGTCCACGCAGTGAAGGAACACTCCATCAAGGCCCCTCTTATACATGCCATTGTTCCAAAGGATGAAATTTTCCACTTTCAACTTGATAGTCCTTCTCTCTTTATAAGATAGGTGAGCAAGACATTCACCATAAGTAAGGAAGTGAGCAATACCTGAATACCACTCATCAGTGGTAGAGACAAAGAGGACTGTTGTCACTTTTACTTCTTCTAATTTTCGATGCTTTGTTCCTTCTGGCTTGTTGTCAGCAATTAATTGGCATAAGCCTTTTCCCCAAACCAATTTTTTTGGTTTGATGAGTAGATCAAACTCCTAAATCTTTGAAACCCAATCACCTCTTTTTGTCCCAAACTCCTATTGAGTTAGTATGGATTTGACTGTTGTGTCAGGAACCAAGGTAGTAGTACGTGAATTCAAGATGTAGAAGCGGAAATGCTTTACTACCTTCACCACTGAATAAGCATGATTTTCCATATTTGAGTACTTAGCTCATGAGCTTTGAGAGGATAGCACATGAAGGAAATGGGAGACTCCATACCTTCTTTATTCTATTAAACTAGAATTGCTGAAAGTGTGTGTTATGAAGCATAACTGTACATGGTGAACTCTTTGTTATAGTCTGGACAAACTAGAATTGGGGTGTGAGTAATGGCAATTTGATATATTTAAACGCTGACTTGCCTTCATTAGTCCAACTGAAGGTGGGATTTCCCTTCATCATGTTTACAATATGTCTAGTGTTCTCAGCAAACTTGGAGATGAACCTTTGTAAGAAATTCACCTTTCCAAAGAAAGAGTGAATAGCAGTCTTACTTGTAGGCAAGGTAAGCTCTTGGATAGACTTGACTCAGTCTGGGTCAATTTTTATGCCTTCTTTGGACACAATGTGTCTAAGAAGTTTTCCCTCTGTTACTCCAAAAATTGACTTCTTAGGTCTCAAGGAAATGTCATTCTGACGGCAACGTTCTAGCACTTGTTGTAAGTGGCACACATGATCTAGGTGATGCTTAGAGAAAACGGTCAAGTCATCAAGATAAACTATAATGAACTTGCCCATCTCATCCTTGAAAGCAAGGTCCATTGCTCTCTGAAAGGTGACACCAGTGTTTATCAAGCCAAAAGTCATTCTCTTATAGGTGAAGGTGCCCTAAGGTGTGGTGAACGCAGTTTTATGCTAGTCTGCTTCAACAACATCAACCTAATTATATCCTAAGAAACTGTCTAGCATTGATAACATCTCTGAATTAGTCACTATCTAAAGCACTTGATCCATGATTGGCAAAGGATAGTTATCCTTTAAGGATGACTGATTCAAATTCCTAAAATCCACACAAAGGCAAATTTTTCCATTCTTCTTCCTCACAGGCACTATGTTTGCAATCCATGTGGAATGATGGATTGGGAAAATGATCCTAGCATTTAACATCTTTTGTATCTCAGATAGAATAGTACCTTACATCTTTGGATTGTACTTCCTAGGTTTTTGCTTGTAAGGCACTAAGTTAGCCTTCAGAGGGATGTCATGTCAAATTTCAGTAGGCCTGAGTGACTTCAGGTCATCATAGGAGTATGCTAAAATGTCCATGTACTATTTGAGTAGAGAAGTGAACTTGAATCTTTCCTTAGGAGTGCAGAACTTCCCAATGTTCACCATCTTAGGGTCTTCCTTGGTACCCAGATTTACTTGATCAAACCCCTGAGAGGTGCTTGTCTCTGTTTGCTATTGTTTGATGAATCTGTCATGATTATCAAATAGTTTCTTAAGGGAGACTAGGCCTTTGGGGATCTTATTCCCTTTAAGTTTCATGAACTCTCCATCTGTGCTTAAACTTGATTCAAGGGTCAATTTAGGCTCTTGAGGTTCACTACCTTTAAAATACAACTATTCAAAACTATCCTTTTGCTCTAGGAAACCAATGATTTGGTTGTCATTATTGAACACCTAACAATGACTGGCATTATCAGGTACACTTGGTCGAGAGACCAGTTCAATAGTGTACCTATATCCTTTGAAGTCTAAGTGGGAAACAAGAAGAGTGCTCAAGATAGCCAAAGTGTTAGCTCTATCATTGAATTTCCTGGAGACTACAGAGATGTTGAAAGCATCAAAGTTTTCAATTTGGTCTCATACTAGATTGTGGTAATGGCACAATCTCTTGTTTTTGGTCTGATACAGGTTTCTTACCTGAAAAACCACTAGTTCAGTGTCTCCTTTAGCATGAAGAAGCTTGATACCTTTATCTTGAGTAGCCTTTAATCCAAGCAATAGGGATTCATACTTAGATGTGTTATTAGTGTTCCTGAATTGCAACTTGTAGGATGAATAAAAAATATCTCCTTGTGGAGATATCAACACAACCTCGGCTCCCAAACTGGTAGAGGAACAGCTGCCATCGAATTCAAGGATCCATACCTCATTAGACACTAATTTTCCTTTAGATTCTTCCTCATTTGGAGGTGGAGATTATTCCATAGTTCTAGTTTAACTAACCTTCAGGTCATCACTTTTGAGAGCTTCAACAGGTGTTTCATGAACTTCTTTAGTGGACAAAAAGTAGTTACCCATGCCTGAAGATTCAAACAAAATTTGAGCTTCAGGTGATGATGATTGGGTGACCACATATTTTTCTTCCTTTTCAAGAAGTAATATTTTCATGATGCCTTTGACTAGGATTCTTACCTCAGATAATTCCATATTTAATTCGCCACCAACATCTTTGCAAAAATTTTGGCCAAGAAGGATGCCATAAGATGTTGGGACGTCGACCACCAAGATAGTCATCTTAATTATTTTGTCTGGGAATGCTGTAAATGCAAATTAGACGTCCTTAATTTTCTCTATCAATGGTACCTACTTGTTTTCCATGGAAAAACATCTACCAAATGTCTTGGTCAGTGTAAGGCCAAGAGATTCAGCCAATTTAGCAGGCATGACATTGTCTAAAGCTCTAGAATCAATAATACAATTATTCAATTGATATCCATTTATTAACAAGGATAGATAGAAAGGCTCTATTTTTCTAAGAGAAAAAAGATGAGCAATGACAAGATTTTTTGGGATAGACATGTTCCTTGGGGGATCATGAGTTGCTTTCTTAGCTTCTTGTCTTGCTGGGATGTTTTGGTTCTTCACACATTGAACCAGTTTATCAACTGATCAGGGTTGGATTGTAGGAATTCAAATTTAGACATTTAAACTTTGGATTTCTTTATATGATCAATAATGTCAAATGTCTGAAATGAGCTATGAATAGAGGATGGGAGCTCATCCTTTTGATTATTGGTAGGAGGAGAACTAGACTACATATTTAAAGTAGAAGGTGTAGGGGTATTTACTATACTTACCTTTCTTGCAATCATCAAATCTTTTGGCTAGATGGGTAGAGTACTTCCACACTTAGCAATTGAGATTTCTGATTGAGGTCACTCCTCCTCCATCTTCTCTTTATCAACTTCTTGATCTGATTGATTCTTAGACTAGGTGAACATAGCATATGATCCCTCTGTTACATTACCTTCACTTTTGGGTTCATCCTGATAGTTCAGGAAACCAATGTTGGAGTCACCAACTAATTCTTCTTCTTCCTCGATGAAGAGATTAGCATCATCTTCAAGGTTTAACTCAGGCTGGAATGATAAACTTGAGTCAGCTTCAAGATATCCAACTACTGAGTTGGTTGGAAGAGCTTCAATGGCAAGGTTCCTCTATGGGGGAGGAAGATGATTCGGCTACCCTTGACCTTGAGTAGCATTGGCTTGGTATGTCTGATTCTAGAATGTCCTCCTTGGGATATCTCCATATGTAGGAGTAGATGATGTCCCTTGGGCCATTTGTCTTCTGAGAGCTAGCAATTCATTTTTTAGCTTTTGCACCATGGGATCAGTAGTGGCTGTAGATGAGTAATCAAAAGATGAAGAAGATTTACCTCTATTTGGATCTCTCCTTATCTTCCCATCCAAGATGAGGTCATCTTCTACCTCAGTAGCCAATTCTTAAGCTCCAACAAGGTCTATTTGGCTAGCATGTCTCAGTAGAAAACTCACTTTAGGCAGTTGTGAGTTGATGAAGAAGCACTTGAGGTTTTCAGGGGTCAGTTGAGCAATTACAGGGATCCTATTTCTCAACTTATCAAATTTGGTGATGAAATACCTCATTGGTTCATGAGGTTCCTTCTTCATTTGTGTGAGCTAGGCCAGAAGGGCATGTGCATCTTCTACAGGTTTGAATCTGGCTTCAAACTTGGCTTTGGGTGTGTCCCAGTCAGTCACTAATCTAGCCTGTAGATGGTATAACCAATCCACAGCAGTACCTTGCAATGTCTCCATGAATAGTCTGACTGCCACATCCTCAAATTCCACGCCTATCACACTACAGGCTATGCTAAAGGCTGCAATGTGTTCATTAGGGTGAACATTTCCATCACCAAAGAATTTGGGGAAATTCTTCCTTAAACTATGTGGAAGCTCATGCAGGGGTGGAGTAAGATTGAGTGGGCCAAAAGAGTTACCCTAGGGGCCTTGAACTACCATGATTAGATTATTGAAAGTATGGATAACAAATATGGGTGGTGTATGTATAGGTAAAGTTTTTCTAATAGCATAAAAAGTAGCTCTGCCTTGTGTTGGTGACCTGGTGTTGGTAGGAGAAAGACTCCTAGTTTGTTGAAGGTGAGGTTGTGGAGGAAACAACTCAAAATTACTCTACTGCACCAACTCAAAAAAAGGGTCAACAACACCTTGGGATTTTTAGCTTTTGGTATAGTGTGAAGTTGTCAGATTATAAAAAAAAAATAGGAAAGGACCGGTCCTGCTTCAGCTTGAAACTTGAGGCTTCAAACTATGCGTTCGGTCCCTAATAGAGTTGTCAAAAATTGTTGGGTGAATATTTTTTTGACCAGCTAATTGGTGAGAAAAATAGGTCCTATCACCATAGCAATAGGGAGATCGATTGGTGCTAGATGTGTAGGTTTACTACATCAAAAGGGGATAAATCTCTCCTCTCATCAAGGGGAGGTTCCCTATCAAGTATATGAATCTATATAATATATACATAAGAAAAAAATAATACACAAAGGTAGGACAAACCATCCATCTCTCTTTTTTTAGAGATGATGCTAACAAATAGAGGAGAAATCCTAGGAGACACTAAAGACACTTCTCTTCTTTTAGACATATTCTTGCAGGAAACAGCAGGAGCCCTTTAAAGGAACAAGTAACCGGTAACCAAAGTACAAAGTAACCAGCAATATAAGATGTAGCACAAAGTCTCCACCTTAACTACCCTAAGAGAGAGATATGAAGAAAAATAGGGGCACAAAGTCATCCCAAGGTCCTTTACATAGGAAAAAAGAAAGTAAAAACACACTGAAGGTACTTGTGGGGACACAAAGTCATCCCACAGTTGGTCTTCAGGACACCTTCCTAACCACTTATGCTAGTTCTTCTTGTTAGATCAAATAAACAAGAATGCTTCTAGGAAATAGACATATGAACAATTTCCTAAATAACACAAGCTATTTCTAGCACAAAGTCTGAAAAGGTCACTTGCTTTCTTATTCAAATGAAGAAAAATGATTAACAATCTGAGCTCAAAGTCTCAGTAAATGCCTTTCAATGTGGGTAGATTTTTTGCTTCTATGGCAGAGAAGAAATCCTTATAACAATTAGAGAGATTACAATATATAGAGGTTGAGAGAGGTTTGGTGCACTTATCCTATAGAATAGCTCATGTTGTGCATGCAATGCTTTGAATTTACTTTTAGTTTTGCATTTTCAACTGGATTGTCATCCCCTAGAATTGGATGATCCTCTTAGTTCCCTCTCTTGATTGCACCGTTGTTCACTTTGCCTTTATTCCTAAATAAGTCATGTCTTTTAAAGGCTCAAGAAATTTGCATCCATGTTTCTAGGTTCAAGAGGTCTATCGGATCTAAACACTATGTTAACACTCCAAATCTTTTGTATTGTTTCCTCTGCTTTGCAGTGATTAGGGCTCTCACACTTAAGTCTATAAAAATCAATAGACACTTCATTGCCACCAATTTCACATCCTCGATTCTGGCATCATTTGAAACATATCTCATGCATGGACATTTCTAGTTCTTTTCTTCATCATTCCTCCTTTTCTAGCTATTAAATTGGGTCCTTAAATTGCCTCTCTATTCTTTGGTCACTTTTTGCTGAAAGATTGACACATGGTAGCATTTGCTTAGAAATAGGCAAGGACACGCGGTAGCTTCTGATAGGACTGAAACTCCCCAAAGCTCTGACACAACTTGTTAGATTTAAGAGCACACATGATTACCAATGTATAAGCAACTAAACATGCGGAATCCAGAAGAACAAATAACTATCAATGAGAAGACACACAGAATATGAGAGGTAATATACAATTATATTCAACTCATTACAAAGGAATTTACAACAAAAAGGTGGCACTCTTTCTTCCACTTCGTGGGCTTAATGTAAACTTCCCTCCAGAGTAATCTTCTCTCATAGGTCACAACACACAGCTAACACAAGCTGTTGTTCACCTCATTGCACATCTGTACAATTGAGTACACAACCATACTCCAAGTAGATCTCTCCATGATCCTGCTGATGTATTGCTGTCACCTTGGATCTAGCTCCCCCGCTGATCTCCTTTCTGACCCTCACATCCATACACCCCTACAAATCAAACCTGATCTTACTTATACCTACATGGGGAATCCTACTTGATTCCACCATGGGAAGAACTCTCCAAGCTTCACATAGCTCTTCTCCAAATTCTCCACTTAACAATACAGCCCATGAGTCTATTATATAGATCTCATGCATACACTGACTAGACTTGCAGCTCAAGACTTCGAACAAGCCTTTAATCATGCAAACTCTGCATTCACTTAACTGACTATTCATCAACAATAGTTCAGACTACTACAGGTGATCGACGTCGGTCCCTACCCTCCTGGAGGTGACCGACGCTGGCCAACTCCCTGCCATCGCTGGTTTCCCTTCTGCATCCCCTGACCGACATCGGTGTGGCCTGCCGACGCCAGTGACTGCAAATGCCAAAAACCCTCCTATTTTCCTTAAGGTGTAGCTTTTAGCTCCACACCCTAACAATCTCCCACTTGGAGATAAAGAGCTGCACCTATACCCAAAACTAGTACTCTATCCAATCTGCATCCTGGCTTGTATTCCTCTTCAAGCTCCCACTTGAAGACAACCCACCACACTCCTTGTGGTGATAATTCTGTGCTTGATTTTCTTCATTCTCATCGTCCCATCTTCTGCCTTGCTATAGTCCCACTCAAATAGCAACCCCTGTGAGTAACCTGTAATCAACAAACACTTAACAGATTTGGGACATCTGTTAGTCAAGCTCACTCTGAGAACGTCCAACCTCGCTCTGATACCAATTGATAGGACCGAAACTCCCCAAATCTCTAACACAACTTGTCAAATTTAAGAGCACACATGATTACCAATGTATAAGCAACTAAACATGCAGAATCCAGAAGAACAAATAACTATCAATGAGAAGACACATAGAATATGAGAGGCAATATACAATTATATTCAACTCATTACAAAGGAATTTACAATAAAAAGGTGGCACTCTTTCTTCCACTTCGTGGGCTTATAGTAAACTTCCCTCCAGAGTAATCTTCTCTCATAGGTCACAACACATAGCTAACACAAGTTGTTGTTCACCTCATTGCACATCTATACAATCGAGTACACAACCATACTCCAAGTAGATCTCTCCATGATCCTGTTGATGTATTACTGTCACCTTGGATCTAGCTCCCCCGCTGATCTCCTTTCTGACCCTCACATCCATACACCCCTGCAAATCAAACCTGATCTTACTTATACCTACATGGGGAATCCTACTTGATTCCACCATGGGAAGAACTCTCCAAGCTTCACATAGCTCTTCTCCAAATTCTCCACTTAACAATACAGCCCACGAGTCTATTATATAGATCTCATGCATACACTGACTAGACTTGTGGCTCAAGACTTCGAACAAGCCTTTAATCATGCAAACTCTGCGTTCACTTAACTGACTGTTCATCAATAGCAGTTTAGACCGCTATAGGTGACCGACGTCGGTCCCTGCCCTCCTGGAGGTGACTGATGCCAGTCGACTCCCTGCCGTCGTTGATTTCCCTTTTGCGTCCCCTGACCGATGTCGGTGTGGCCTGCCGATGCCGGTGACTGCAAATGCCAGAAACCCTCCTGTTTGCCTTAAGGTGTAGCTTTTAGCTCCACACCCTAATAGCTTCCACTACTATTAGAGGCTTTAAAAACATTTTTTATGAGTCTGGCAGAAGATGACACATGGTAGTCTCCAGTGTGCTTTAGTGGCCTTTGAAAACACTCGAGATTTATTTTAGATTCACACAAATGATAACACATGGCGGTCTCTGTTGTGATCTAAAAAATTCTTAGGAGAAGCTTATAAACTTGTTTAAAACTCAGACATAGACACATGTTGCTCTCTATAGAGTTATAAATGAACAGGTGGCAGCTTTCACTTGTCTTTGGAGAGTCAGGCAAATGATGACACATGGTGCATTCTACTTTCTTCAGTAGCTCACTGGGGCTCCATCATAGTCTTTATGAAAACAAGAAATAGGAGGGAGAAATTTTGGAGATTGACACTTGTCAGCTTTCATCAAAGTTTTGCAAGGGACACATGGCACATTTTATGGCTTTTATGAGAAATTTTTATTGATATAGGCTTTGAAACCTATTATAAATTTAGAATTGTGGATGCAAACACATGTCACTCTCTGTGGAGTTACAATGGAAAAGGTGGTAGCTTCTGCTTGCCTCTTGATAATTCTATGGAGGATGACATGTGGAAATCTCCACTATAACTTTCAACTGCCTTTGAAAAGTCTTCGAGACTTATATTAGTTTCTCATAGAAGATGAAACATGGCAGCTTCTACTGTATTTGATGAGAGACATGTGGCCGGTTCCATTGCTTTGATACTGTGTCTCAATGGATGACACATGGCAACATCTATTGTGACTTTGATGAAGGACATGTGGTGGCATCTATTCACATTTTAGAAACACTATAAAACTATGTAGAACTCATTTGGATTCATGTAGACAATGTTACTTGGTGTGTTCCACTTAAATTACAAAGGATAAGTGGTGGCTTCTGTGGCTCTTAAAATCAAAGTGAAATGAGGCTCAGAAGATGACACTTAGCAGCATCTGTGGGATTCTATTAGGCTTTTGTCTCAATCTGTTGGTTTGCCTTGGTCACTTTTTGCCATAGGAATTCCCTTTGCAAGGGCACTTGTGTCTTTGACTCTTGGGGCACTCCTTTGAACTTTGTCACTTGAACCGACCGATTGAACCAACTTTGGTTCAATGGTTCAATAGTTCATTCCCTTATTTTGGCTGAGTCCTTTTGATCTTCATTGAACCAAATGTATTGAACCCATTGAACCTTGATGAAGTGCTTAACCCTTGTTGACGATGTTGAACCTTTAAACTTGTTGAACCCGTTGAAGCAATCCTGAAAATGACTAAGTGTTGGAAACTAATTCTTTTGATTGAACCTCCCTATAGAAGCCTTTGAACCTATGGATCCATTAGTCCTTTGACTGAAAAAGCTTGAATAATTCCCAATTTTGAAATCTTAGAATAATTTTTTTGAAATGAGAAGAGATATTTTGGTCTTTGCAAGACCAAAATAACTTATATGTTGTCCTAAAAATGAGTAACATTTTTTTAGGGGGACAATAGGTGAGTGATAGGATCTATATTAAGGGCCACTTAGATACCCTTGATAAGTCCTTGAGTGTAGGCCCTCCTCAAAATTCTTCCAAATATTTCTAATAAAATTACGAAGAGGTAGGGAGAGAGGGGATCCCCCTATCTTAGCCCTCTTGAAGCAGAAAAGAAGCCTTTTACAACACCATTTAAAATAACTAAAAATTTGGGGGTGGAGATGTAATTCCAGATAATTTTTTGGGTATCTTGATTTAGCCCCATCTTTTTCAAAATTTGAATAAGGAAATGCCAAGAGACTCGGTCATAAGATTTTGACATACCCAACTTGAGTAGCATGCCCTACCTTGAGGATTTAGAAATACAATAAATAGCTTCATGAGTCAAAATAATGTTTTATGTGATTTGTTTATTTGCCACAAAGGCCCCCTATTTCTCCCTAGTCACTTTATCAAGTAAAGGTCACATGCATTTCACCAAGATTAAGGAGCATATTTTATAAGTGGTTTTGCATGGGCTAATGGGCAAAAAGTTATGAATGTTAATGGCACCTTGTTTTTTTGGGATTAGGATAAGGAAAGTGTTATTAATTTATTTTAAGATAGATTTAGACTAGAAAAAATCTCTAGCAGCATCTTCAACCTCTGAGTGGATAATGTTGATTCCTATGCCTTGAGGTAGAATGGAGAAAACAAATTATGTGCCTATCACCCTCCTTTAGCCATAAGTATCTATATTTTTTTCCAGAAGGCCTCCTCTTTTGCCTCAAAGTAATGAAAATGACATAGGAGGTGTTTTTCCTTTGAGGTTGTAAGCTCATTAAAATTACCTGAGGCACTAAGATATTCAATTATTGAAAGTTCCATTTCAAGAGCCTTCTTTTGCAAGAAAATATCCCTGAATACTTCTTTATTATAGATTTTTAGCTTGGATTTAAGAAAGTTGAGTTTTTTCATGAGGATAAACATGGCAAAACTTGAGATGGGTTATTTCTACCAATATTTTAGAGAATCTATGAGATTAGGGTGATGAAGCCTCATATTTTCAAATCTAAAGGGGTTGTATTTGGGTTTTGAGATCTTATTTGCTTCAAAAACCAAGGGATTGTGATCAAACACTATCCTTGGCAAAGAAGATAACCTACTAGAAAAGTGTATGTCCCAATTTAATGAAATTAGAAATTTTTCTAGGTAGACTTGAATTAAATTCTCTTCTAGTCTTCTATTAGACTACATAAATAGAATACCATTAAGGTCCATGTCCACAAGGCCTGCATTATCAATGAAGTCATTAAACTCTAGCATATTATTCGTGAGGTCAATAAGACCACCTTTTTCCTTGGGAATGACTGGGGTGTTGAAGTCTCCAGCAATAATCTAGTTCTAATTTATACAAGTCCTTCAAAATTCCAATAAGGTTCTCCATAGAAGATTCTTGGTAGGTTTAGAATTTGGGGCATAGACATTTGTTAAAATCCATTTGTCTTTACTATGAAGAACTGTAAACAAAACTAAAAGTTGGTTGTTGGATTTCCATAAAAGGTCTACTCCTAGGATATCTAGATTATAGAATACTACCAAGCCATCTGAGGTGCGTATAGATTCTAAGGAGAGGACTTGGGCATTATTCTAGATTTTTCCCATGTTGGCTTTTAGGATGGAGTCAGACATTTTTGTTTCTTGAATGAGAAGGATAGAAGGATTGACTTTTTTATAGTATTACAAAGGGCCCTTTGTTTCTTGGGGTTATTTAGACCCCTTACATTCTATGAGAGAACTTTCATTTTTTATCATATTAGACCTTAAGAGTTTACTGAGAGTCTTTAGCAATATCTTTTGCAGTTTCTAATTTTCTTGTGACCATTCTTGGGGATCTACCCATAGCTTTATGAGTAATGCAAATTTTGTCCTTTTTCATGCCTCTTTTGGTTTTTGAGCAAGTTACAAAACCATCATCTAGGGACAAACCCTGGGAGGGTGAGAGAGATATAGAGCATTGTCCCCCACTTTTGTAAGGCTCTAGGGATTTTGAAAAGGGGAAGAGGGGGGCTTAGAGGGAGGGGGAGGGGAATTATCCAAGCTAACAAAAAGAGGGCTCTTTTGTGTGAGGGCTTAGGCAAATTTTAAAAACTATGAGGTGAGGTGGGAGACAAAGAAGGAGTTGGGAGGGTAAAGGTAAAAGGTATAGAATGTAGAGGGGAAAAGTGTGGAGAAGGGGTTCCCTAGGGGGGATCTAGGGGGAAGGGAATGGGTCAGAGCTTAGGAGGGGGGAAGGGGGTACTAGGTTTAGAGAGGAGGCCAAAAAAACTAAGGGAGGGATTGTATACTTGGGAGGGGGTATAGGGAAGCAGGTAGGGAGGGAAGAGAAGAAGAGGTGGAGCAAGGGGAGGGGGATCTAGTGTAGGCATGGGGGAAAAGGGCACAAGGGAAAGGCCAAGGAGGGGGGCCAAGGAGGGGCACATAACTCACACAAGGACTTCAAAGTAATGGTAAAAATAAGAGGAGAAAAATAATTAGAATAAAGGGTACCTCTCAATGGGGCATAGGGGGAACCAATCCTAAGATGGTGTTATAGCCTTAAATCCATATTTGACACCTTTTTCCAAGTTTTTGGTTGAGAAATAAACTACAAAAGCCTTTTTAAGGCTATCAAATGGAGAAGCCCATAAGGGGTTTTAAGGGGAACCAATCTTAAGAGGTCATTCTAATCATGCATCCAAATTTGGCTCATCTTTCCTGGTCCTTTACTGATAGAAGGCTATTGAGTCTTAGCCTTTTTTCAAACAATCATGGAATATATGACTTAGAACATCACACTGTGGGAAAATGATAGCATTATTTTTTTTAAATGATGTTTTAAATCTAAATGTCATAATTTGACTTGATCTTGATCTCATGAAATAAGGGCTTATTAGCTAACAAAAAATGTGTACATAGGAAGCAACCATCCTCTGATGGGAGAGAGTAACTAGGTCAATTTTGATAGGTTGTCTTAGGGCCCTAGCAATCCTGTTGATAACCTCTAGATGCTAGTATTCCAAAGGTATTTTAGGAAAGAATACCCACATTAGAACATCATCTATGGTTTTTCTACTAAGGCTCAACCTAGCCTTCCATCTTTTGATAGAGACACTAGCCTTCCCCATAAACTAGGGACCTTCTAAAAGAGCCTTAATATAATCTTCTTGTAGATAGAAGTTAACTATAAATAAACCCCTAGTTATACTAACCACCTCTATAAATCCTTTCAGTTTCCATCTTTCTTTGGCCCATTTCTAGAAAGCATCAATATTCAATCGGTGATCATTAACCCTGGAAAGGATGGATTTAGCAAGTTCCACATTACTTGATCCATTATGGGGTCCAAAACTAGGATGAATATCTCTTTGTCAGCTTCTTCAAGGAAAATATGGAGGTTCAATGGATCCTAGCCCACCATAACAATTCCTTTTACCATGTCAACCCAAGATGGTTTGAGAACATGGGGGTCTAGTTTTTTCAAGATAGGGGCTTCATTGTATGGCTATTTCAGGGTATAACTTGAAAATTTTGTAAAATTATCTATTAGACAAAATGACTGGTGAAACCTATGAATATAGTCACATTGGGCTGCATTGAACTCAAGGAGAGCAATGTTAAAACTTTCATGAGTTCAAGCATTGCAATCATGACCATTCTATGATTCTTGCCTAAACAGGAATTAAGACTATTGGAGATCCCCTGTAATGTCCTTTGAGTGATCAATATTAGTGTGAGGTTATGCTAGTATATGGCTATTCTTGATTCATTGACACCTACATATAATGGTATCATCAAATCTAGAAAAAATATGTTTATTCATTTTTCACCTAACATTACCACAATAATAAAAAACTATAAGAAATACTTTCTAAGTTTCACATTCACAAGTAAAAACTCATTTAAGACTCATACTTACATTTACATAAAGAAATGCAAAATTTTATTTATAATTTACAATGTTTTTGCTATTTATAATGATGAATTTTAGAATGTTTGAGTAAAAACTCTTAATATTTAAATATATGAAGTCATGGATTTCACATGGAAGTTTGGAACCATGAAAAAAATTGTAGAAAAATTCAATATTTTATTTACTCAAAAAAATCATGATTTCATTGTAAAAAATCAAATCCTTGTTGGAAAGAGTCAAAATTTTATAAAAATGTACTTTTCAATGAAATACACTATCTATAAAGTGACTAAAAATAGTAAGAAGTACCAAAAGGGTTTTAGTCCAACTGGTGAGGATGATGGTGGCTTATATCCATCCACTAGGATACAAATCCCTCTAGGTAGCTAACATGGAGATTCAAGTGGTTAAGGTCAAGATTGTGCCCCAGGTGATTTTGATAGTGTGGTTGCCCCTTACTCATGGTTTTTTAGCCAAAGGAGCTCATTGATTTTGATATATACTTATCATTATAATATTCTATAATTTTATTTCTAAAATATGGGTTGAGATACCAACATTCTATGTAATTCATTGATTTTACATGAATGTTGCCTATTATGGTATGCACCAAAAAAATTAATTGGGTATGGGAAGAATAAAAAGAGAGGCTCGACCATAAAATTTAATTAAAAAATTATATGGTGAGTAAAAATAATAAGAATAAATTGGAATGGGAAGAATAAAAATAGATTACAACATCTTGAGACAAATAAAGATACCTTGTATAATGATATATCTCTTGTAAAAAAATACACTTATAAATTAGCATTGAAATTAGTGGTTCTCATATAATAATTCATCCAAAATTCTATTAGATTCCATTTCTCATTGATTAAGAGGATAAATTTTTATCAAGTGAGTATATATTATCCATATTAGATGGCTAATTTCAATTTTGTAGTGGTTATAAGGAAAAAACATTACTTAATAATTTAGCCCAAATTAAAAGGAAACTAGCCATTCAAGAAGTATCTATGATAGATCTGGGTGGTAGGGCCTTGCATCAAGAGGGGGTTAAGGATGATGTGAACATAGAACATGAAGCATCCATAGATAATGGGATTATTCACATGATAATCAATGTGAATTAGAAGGTTATATTAATTTTCCCATATATATGACAAAATTCATTGTATATTATTTTATGATACAATATTTTATAATTATGTTAGCACATGATTGCATATTATATATATATATATAATGATGTGTATAACTATTTTATTTTGATATGATTGATTCACATGTTATATACATCACCTAAAAAACTACATCCATCACCTCAAAAGTGAGGCATACATTGTAGAATTGTCATAGAGATTCAAGCATTTATATATAGATAATTTAGATATTGGATCATGTTATATAATATATAGATTGATTCAAATCAGCATAGATTGGTTCATATTGACACAAATTGACAAGATTAATATATATTGTAACATATTAGGACATGATAAATACATATTTTGGTTATGTGTGAGACATTATACAACATTATGGGTGATAGTTTTTAGATACTATGATATTATGACACAAGTTATATGACCTAAAATGCACAAGTTATCAAATTGAGTGACAAATTATCATTTGATTCTCATATTTAATCAATTTTACTTAGATTTACTTAAACATATTTAAATATACTCATACATACATAGATTGAATCTAAAATCATCTATATTAGTTGACTCATTCTTTTCAATTTTATTTGAACCTATTTTGGGTTCGATTCTTAAAAAATTATAATGAATAGTGTGGTTGAGTTTTTACATAGCTTAACTTCTAATAACTTCTCCATCTTTAATGAGGTTTGGTACATATATACTCTCAACCCATTATTTTAACACCAACATCTCCTTGTGGCATAATCACCCCACTCTTTAATGACTTTAAAGGTTAACTTAGTTCGCATACCTATAGGTGTATTCATTCCTTGTTTTTTAATTTTAAATACTTCATTAATCTATACTACTTAATAATTTATATCATAAGTTTACTTTAATGTATGTGATTTAATTTATTAGGACTATATGGAGTTTAAAACCCTAGGTTGTTAAAGGGTCTAAGTATAGTAAATTAGGGGAGAAATATACCATAAATATAGCCATTAATTTGTATAAGAATTGACCTGATTATTTCTTAAAAATGGTAATGAATCACAAAAGTATGTACTTATCTATAAATTGACTGAGATAGATGATATGGAGGCTAAAAACTATTACCAAAGATGATCAAGGTGTCTTAAATAGGATCTATGTGTCATGACTCCTCTTGGATAGTATTGCACTATGCTAGTGTCATTTGTTTCATACTAGTGTTCTTATGTAGGGACTAATGTGAACTTCTAGGAGAAGTTGTGTTTGAGTCTAATAGGCATGTTTCTATGTGGATTAAACCTAATTTGATGTTTGTGACCTATTTTATATTGATTTTTTATACAATCCCTAGATTTCTATGTTATGAGGGTATTTAAAGAGCACAAGTAGCAAAAGTGTGATGTTAGTTGGATAGGATAGACATCCTTAACACCCCACTATGTTTATATTTACCTACATACCAATACCTCAAGATGGGATCAAGCCCAATGTAATTATCCCAATCTAAGTACCAGTGCAAGTGCAAGTGATGCTAGTATGAATGTTGGCTTGAGTGATTTGAGTGAAGCTTGAGACTAGAAATATGTTTAATCTGAGCTTAGGATGGATATAGATGGTTGTATACAAAATTAGGATAGAATAGGGATCAATGACCTTGATTTTTCACAACATTTTATAAAAAAAAATTATTTGCATATGGTTTCCATCTAGTGGGAAAAAGACTAAAATTCATGTATATATTGATTTAGTGCTTATGTAGAGTGTGAAATAGGTCTATTCTAACTCTAGGTGTCTTAAAAATTTAAAATATATCTATTGGGGTTGAAAAGAGTCAAGTGACACTAGCATGGTTATTTGGTCACTAGCACAGTGTGTTATTATCTAAAGGCGCATGCTAGTGTCCAAATGGAAAAACTCGAGGCACTAAGGGTTTGAATCCCAAGGTGAAGGTCTGAGACTAATTTTGGGATGTCTAGGGATATGTAATACCTACATGAAAGTTGGATAAGGGTAAAAATAGGCCCTAAGATAAGTATAGGGATAAGCTATGGATGGGTGGTATCAAGTGACACTCATTGCACTCAAGTGACATTTTATATGACTATATTTATTCCCCCCCCCCTTTATTCTATAAATGTAGCAAAGTTAAATGACTAAGATAAAGGAAAAAAAAAGCATATATGTACATACCTATGAGTCAAATCTCATGAATCTGGATTTAAGTTTTTTAAGTGTTCTCAATTATGTATCCTATAAATAAGCATGGATTAATTAAGGAATATCAAAATAAAATACAAAACTAAGTAAATAGATAAGAGAGAGGAAAGGAACAAATACACATAATTTGTATGTTAATCAATATAAAAACTTGATGACATCATCTATGTATGTGTAATTAATGATTAAATTCATAAATAGATTAGAATGATTTGATGGCTTGCTCAATCCCCATGTGTGGATGGCTCAAGAATTCAATCTAGTTTTGACTCCATCATTTCCCATCCCTATTTAATGGATCATACATTGTGAATAACTTGGATTGGATTGATGGCTTGTCTAACCCTCCTATGTAGGTGGCTCAATAACTCAAGTAGGATATGAATCCATCATTGTCTAACCATGTGTAGTAGATGCATCTATGACTAAAACTATATGATGTAACTAAAACTATGTAGGATGGCTCTGGGGCCACTCAGAAACTCTAAAATGTAAAATGGCTAAGGGGCCTCTTGAGAACTCAATAATGTAGCTCAAGGAGCAGATGGAAACTCCAATCCATACATACAAAATAAGAAATAAATATGGTATGAAACCTAGTGCAAATGGTGTCTAAAGTATACAACATAGAGAATGACATGGATTTGGCATTCCATTCGAGAAGATTTGGTGCAAAACTAATCATGTGGATTGAGTTATATTAATCTATGTCTATGTATATCTAAAATTTAAATAGGAGTGATCATGATAAGCATGATGCCCCCAATAAAATAAAATTACTATGATTCTATGAAAAAATGAGAATAATCTAAGCATAACTGATAATCTATGACTGATACTATGTAAACGTGAACTATAACTATTATACATTTCTATCCAATTTAGATTTTCCTATTTATAGGGATACTAGATAGTAATGCGATCTCTTGGATAGTATTACACCATGCCAGAGTCTTTTGTGCCATGTTAGTATCATTTTATGTTTTTTTATGAAAATTGAAATTGATTTATGTTTGTGTTGGCCAAATTTTTCCCACATATAAAGCTTTTGTATGGTTTGCATAGTGAACCTAGTTCAATATGGAATGAGTGGTCCAAAGATCTCATATTTCTCACAAAGATTTTGAAACACTTTAATCAAGATTAAAGTGTAATTTGTTGGTCTTTGGGAATCAAGGTTAGAAATAGGTCTAGAATTTCAAAGAGAAGTATCCAAGTAGGTTTCATGGTGTCTGAGAAGTCAGGATCATGGAATGAGTTTTCACAAGCCTTAGGGGATTCATCAGAGATTCCAAATATTAAGTAAAAGATCATAGCACAAGCCTAGGTAAACCAAGTTATCTTACACATCAAATAGGAGTGAACAGGTTGGTTTACTTTTACATTTTATAATAATGTGTGAGACACTTCATAGAGCAAAAATATCACATGGACATGTGCATTTCAGGCCAAAAAGACCATTTGCAAATTTGGTATCTTGATGAGCTCTTTATCTCAAGATATAAATCTTTAAATTTGAACAAGTAGATGGATACATTCACATGGACTTCAATGACCAATGTGTGGATGTAAAAATTAAACCACATCAAATAACTATTAGGGTTTAAAAATCCTAAGATGTTTGTGTAGACATCAAAGACATTCATGTGGATGTCAAATATAGGCATGCAAAGACGTCAAATTTGGGCCTCGTGAATTAGCCATTTGAGTTTGAATAGTGGGTCCCAATAAGATCAAGGGCTCACATTAAATCATGTATCAAATATCTACAACATGCAAGTAGGTCAACAAGTCAAAAGGGTCCCTAAAATAGATCAATGGTTGGTATTCAATCATACCAAAGATATAATGGTGCATGACACTTAATAGAGTTAGGGGGCCCAGGTAGATCTATGACTTGAAAACATTCATACCAATTAGATTGATGGTATGATATGGGTCAAGGGTTCAATAGGCTTGAGTAAACATTGATAGCCAATGAGTGAAGGTGAGCCTAGGATATTTTTCATTAGAGCTCAAAGAAGCATTTTTTGACCTAGGCAAAGTAAATATAAAGGAACCAAACTTGAATAGGATCTAGATTGAACCAGAGGATGCCATGAAGGAAGACACATTAGACAAAGGATATTGACACTGTAAGAAAGTAAAATACATAAATGTAAGATCAAATGTGATATGGATAACTAGGATTATATCCTATAAAACTACCAAATGCCATTAAATCCCTGTAAAGATTTTTGAGATCTTTTAGATGTAAGTTTTACATCTCATTCAGACTCAATAAACCCTATTCTATGTACCTCCATTTTAAATCATGAATATATGAAAAAATAATAAAGGAAATTGGTTTCCATCCATAATAGATCTATATTCAAGATTTATAATTAATGGTAGAATGGTGAGTGCACAAGGAATGTCATCATGAGCAAGCTTAAGTAACTACCTGGTAATGTAAATAATATCAAGAATGATCGAGGAAGATAGTGAATGGAATTAATGTTGAAGATCTTTAGAGAGATTCATATGGTAGTGGGCATTACTTCTTGTAGCTAAGTCTTGATATTCACATTCACCACCATGCCAAAAAAGGATACAATGACATTAATATAGGGGAAAGCTCAAGGAGGATTGTAGTGGTGATTATTATAAATGGAATTGAGCTCATTAATGACTCCCTTTAGCACCAAATTTTCTCTCTGACATTATTTCTTCATATAAATACTAGTTTTGAGTTATTGATTAAGATCCCTCATTTGGGTATAGAAAACCTCTACTAAAATCACTTTGTAAACTCTTTGAATCAATATAAGACAATTTAAGATTTTATCTAATGTTAAGTGTGCTCTATTTTAGTTTGATTTATAGAGTGTATGTTGCTCTATTGAATTTTGATTTATAGAGTGTATGTTGTTTATTCATCATCTATAGGTCCTTCATGTACCTTATTTTAATATTGTTAGTTTTTTACAGGTTATGTGAAGTATTATCTATTAAAGTTTCCCTTGAAGTGTCATTAGTCCATAATGTCTTGCATAGACCTATTTCTTTTTGGATTTCATGTTACAGGTCTCTTTGCAACCTTCATAAAAAATATTCTTGTTTGTAACTCTATCATAGAATCTGATCAATCCTTATCCCCATTGTATTCATTATTAGTCATAGAAGTGTCTACGCTGATAGTGGATCATTGGGCATTAGTGAATCACCACACTTAAAGTAGATTTTCATTCATAAATTATCTCCCCTTTTCACCCCAATAGATAAAGTTTTGAGAAGAGGATTCAAATCATCATTTCTAAGGAGCTATCCTCATTCAAAATCCTAGAGGTCTAACCCAATATTAGGTAACCCATAGCCTAAGTTCATTCCCATGTTGGACTAGGTTTGGGTAGAGGACTTGAATCATCCTTTGCTTAGCTAGGGTGTAACCTAAAACCTTTAATAGTTTATGGCATGCTTGGTGGGACTTACTACATTGTTTGTTGGTGGAGGTTGTTGGTGTTTTCTTCATCCAATCAGCCTTTGGAGGCATTTGTGTAAACATTAATGATGACTCCAAACATCTATCAGCTATTTTAAGTAGCCTAACTAAGTACCTAATCATTATAATCTGGTATGTATAATCAATCATGTTTTGATCAATATGCTTATTCACTACCTTAACATCACACTTATTATGCAAATAATGTTTATTTGTTCCCCCCAAGTGCACCTCAAATAGCCTATTAACCCTATCATGGCCTTTGCCCTCCTTCTACCCCTAAATATGACCAAGGTTAGCCTCCTTTGCATTTAAATCATTCTTCTAATTTCCCTTGTCAAGACCAAGATTATACCATTACATCCTTGTTAAAATTCAAGTAAGCATTTTAAATTTATATTGAGTATATAAGGGAGATTGGTAGGGGTTTGGAATTTTTTCCAGTCATCCCTATCCATGTTCTACAAAATATAAGGAGTGCTCTTTAGTTGGTCAAGAATAGATGGTTACTTTTTTAGGGTGAATAATGGTCATCTTATGAAAATGAGGACATATTAATGATGAGAAGCATGATCCAGAATGTAGATAGTGTGTTTATCACTTATGAAGAGCAGCATGCTCATTTGGATCAGTCTTATGTGTCTTCTCCTCTCCAAGAGCCACATGTTCAACCTTCAATATTTCCTAATCAAACCCCTAGTCAACATTGTCAAAGTCCATCCTTATCAAAACTCAAAGGGGAAATATTGGACCAAGGAAATATAATCATGATACTCAATGAGGGGGTCAAGCTTGGAAAAAATTCCCTTTTCATTCCATGGAGGAGATAAAGATCTTATTGAAATAATTTTGGAATATATGGGTATCCATTGAAGAAGCTAACTATTTACAGGTTGAAAAGCAAGAACTGAAAGGGTGGGTATTATCCATTGAAAAAGTGTTTGAGCATTAGGATAAAGAGTATGTCAAGCCTAACCCCATTATTTTACTCTCTCTCTCTCTCTCTTACCCCTATACCCATTCCCACTCAAGAACATGAGGCCATTCCATCATGGATCTTCTCCAACACATTTAACCATGGATATGTCATGGCCTCACTTGTGAGGTGACCCTCTCCTATAACCATTCAAAAGGAAGACAAAATGTCTATTTCATACTCATTTCCATCATGTAAATTAGTTTACAAGGGCATAAATAAGGAGGAGGTGTTGGTTGTGGAGGTCTAGGTACCAGTTCAAGAGCCACCAAAGAAGCCATTCCAAGTCCCTAGCTAGAGGGAGACTGTCCTAAGATGAAAGCAAGGTGAACTTCTTCACCCTCCCACCATCTCCCTCTTTGATAAAGAACCTATTCTATAAAGGATAGAGGAGGAGATTCCATTCATAAGTGAGCCACATGAGGATAATGTAAGTGTCTATGATAAGGAGATCATAATAGGCAGCCCACTTCATGGGGAAGAGCATGTTTTAGATTTCAATTTGTAATATACTGATGTGAAATAAGGAGATAACCTTCATGATCCTATTATGGAGGTTAAGGGTAGCTCAAGTGATTTATATTATCAATGGTAGCATTTGTGCTTGGATTTATTGAGTGAAATGAAGTAGCTTAATATTACAAACTTGTCTATTGAGGACAATCCTCAAGCTTAATATAGAGGATACCTTGAATAGACTATTGAAGGTCCATTCTACATAGATGAATAAGAGGATTAGAACTAGGAACCAGAGGTTGGTCCACTTCAAGATGAGGTGTCAGTTGAGGATAGGACTAATATGTTGGAGCTAGAGGAAAGTAGATCAGACCTTAAAGAGCACAAATGTGATATCTTAAACTTTGGATGGTCAAATAAACCCTCATTTATAGTTGAATAATAAGATGAAATCTTGAGTGAGGTTGATGAAAGAGACATCTCAAGTGCTCAGGTTATACAATTTAATAAGCATACTAGTGAAGAGCCTAAAAAGTTATGGTAGTAGTTCAATGCTATAACCAAAGAATTTGAAGAGGCCAAGGGACATGTCCTTCTTATGGAAAGATATGAACATGTTTCTCTAAGAATGATTAGTCCTAATTTTCATAAGGATGATGTGGAATAACATGGTCTTTTTGAACCACTAATTGAACCAAGTGCAATTGCTCCCAAGAGCCCAAATAAAGTCTTCATGTAAGGCTTTCTCAAGATTAATGAGCAACAGCAAGTGTTCCCATAGTCCAACTTGAACCAAGCTTGGAATACTTGGACCAGTATGTCTACATTGAATACATGTTTATTCCATTTTATCAACTGGATATCACATCAAAAGGATTATCAATCAATCTACTTGGTTCACCAATTCTAATACCTCCAAAGCAAGGTATTTTTCATCTTAGTTTGTTACAAATGAATGATACTCATAGTTTTCCATTTGACCCAGGAGGGAGGTGCTTGTGAATTGATGTAAAAAAAATTATATATTAAATTAGTTTCATTATTTTCTCTAAGTGCCTTTATGCACATTTGTTTAGTGGTTAGTTATTTTTCTTTTCTCCAAGTGCCTATGTGCATTTGCCTTTATTTGTTGTTTTTATTTTTGCCCCTTTTAATTCAAGAGGAGGTTTTGGAAAGGTTAAACCTTTATTTTAGATTCAAATCAATATTTTGAACTAGAGATAAGAATCCATACCCAATGTACTAGTCAAGACAAATGGTTTGGGTTCTATTGCATAGCAGGCATGTAACCCCTATGAGTCACCAAAGATGTTGGACAAATTTAGCCCACATATAAATATTTTGAATGGTTTTCATAGTGAACCAAGTTATATATGGAATGAGTTTTCCAAATATCTCATATTACTCACAAAGCTTTTAAAACACTTTAATCAAGCTTAAAGTGTAATTTATTGATTTTTGGGAAGCAGGGTTAGAAACAGGTCCAAATTTACAAAGAAAAAGATCCAAGAAGGTTTCATGGTATCCAAGAATTTAAGATCATGGAATTAGTTTTAAAATGCCTTATGGGATTCATTATATCTTCTAATTATCAATCAAAATCTCATAGCACAATCCTAAGTGAACTAGGTCATATTACACGTCATGCAGGAATGAATAGGCTAGTTTACTTATACATTTTATAAGGATGCATGAGATGATTCATAGATCCAAAATATCATATAGACATGATTAATTTCATGCCAAAAATATCATCTACAAATTTGGTATCTTGATGAGCTCTCTATCTCGAGATATAAATCTTTAAATTTAAATAAGTAGATGGAGATGTTCACATGGATATAAATTATGAGTAAACAAATGTCAAAATTAAGCCATGAAAAATAACCATTGGGGTTAAAAAATCCTAATAAATTTACATATAATTCAAATATTTTCATTTGGATGTCAAATATGGGTGCACATATGTCAAATTTAGGCCTTGTGAATTAGCTATTTGAGCTTGAATAGTGGGTCTTAGCAAGATCAAGGGCTCATGTTTAATTATGAATTAAAGATATATGGAATGAAAGCAATTAAATGAGTTAAAAGGGTCCCTAAAACATATTAATGGTTGGTTTTTAGTCATACCAAATATCTAATAGTGTGAAGTACCTCACAGGGTTAGTGGGCCCAGGCAAATCTATGGCTTGTGGACATTTATACCAAGCAGATCAATAGTGCAAGATGGGTTAAGGGGTCAAAAAGATTGATTCAACTTCAATAGCCAATAAGTGAAGGAAATCCTAGGATATTTTTCATTAGAGGTCAAAAAATTATTTTTTGACCCAAGCAAAGTAAATACAAAAGAATCGATCTCGAATAGGATTCGGGTCAAACCAGAGGATATTATGAAGGAAAACACATTGTATAAAGGATCTCACCACCTTGAGCAGGTAAAATACATAAATTCAAGACCAACCATGATCTAGATAAATAGAATTAGATCTTGTAAAGATGTCAAATGCCATTAAATCCCTATAAAGCTTTTTGAGAGCTTCTAGACATAATTTTTACATCTCATTTAGACTCAACAGACCCTAGCCTAAAAACCTCCATTTGCAATCATGACTATATGAAAACCAATAAAATATATTGGTTTTCATCCATAATATATCTATATTTAGGATTTATAAATAATGGTAGAATGGTGACTGTATAAGGAATGTTAGAAAAAACATCATGAGTAAGCTCAAGTAACTACCTAGTAACGCAAATAATATTAAGCATGATCGAGGAAGATAGTGAAGGGAATTAATGCTAAGGAGATCTAGAGAGGTACATATTGTAGTGGGGATTTATTCCTATATCTAAGTATTGATATTCACATTTTCCATCATGCTAAAAAAATATATAATGACATTAATGCAGGGAAAATCTCAAGGAAGAATTCAGTGGTGATTGTTTTGAGTGGAATTGGGCTTATCAATGACCCCATTTAATGCTAAATTTTATCTCTTTGACCTATTTATTCTAGTAAATATTGGGTTTGAGATCTTTATTGGGATCCCTCAGGTAGGTATAACAAACCTCAGCTAAAATCACTTTGTAAACTCTTTGAAGCAATATAAGACAAGCTCATATTCTATCTAATGTTAAGTGTGCTCTATTTAAGTTTGATTTAAAAAGTGTATGTTGTCTATTTATCACATTTAGGTCCTTAATGTACCTTGTTTTAAGACTGTTAGTTTATTTTAGGTTGTGTGAAGTGTTAGCTAGTGAAATTTTCCTTGAAGTGTCATTAGTCCATAATGTCTTACATAGACCTATTTCTTTCTATCCTTAAAATTATAATCTTCTTTACAACTTTCATACAAAATATTCATATTTGGAACTCTATCATAGAATCTAATCAATCTTTGTCCACATTTTATTCATTATTAGTCATAGAAGTGTCTATGATGATAGTGGATCATTGAGAATTAGTGCATCACCACACTTAAATTAGGTTTTCATTCATGCATTCTCTCCCCTTTTCACCCCAATAGATCAAGTTTCAAGAAGAGGATTAAAATTATCATATTCTGAAGAGTTAGCCTCATTTAAAATCCTAGAGGTCTAACCTAATATTAGGTAACCCATATCCTAGGGTCAATCCCATGTTGGACTAAGAGCTAGGGTGTAACCTAGAACCTCCAATAGTTTGATTGTTTTTCATTGTGTTTTCTTGATTATAAGCTCTATAATTTGCCTTTTTGTGCTAAAAAATATATCTAAGTACACTTAGATGGCCTGATCTCTATGATAAATGATTGTCAATTCCCCTCTATTGAGGGGATTTATTGAACCTATGAAATAATTATCCTCAAAATAAAAGTTATACATCATGTGTGTTAACCTGAGAATATATGATAGCTACATAAAAAATCAATATAATGTGTGTACATGACATTGAAATGTAAGATAATATGAGCATATGTTTGTAATATATTATGTATGTTAGAGCTAGCATTCACAAAGTTATCAAGATAGATATAATAATATAAGTATCTATATAAGTAGCAAATATGGATATAATATATGTAACTACCCAGGGGATGGGGTATGTTTTCCATCAAGGAACCTAAAGAGGAAAGGGAGATGCATGAGGTTCTTCATGGCATCTAAAATTAGGTGTGATAGCAATAAGCAAAAGATAAATTGTCATTGGAAAAAGATAAAACATCCTCAATGTCCTTGATAATGTTCATGATAGATGAAAAATAAGCTAGCTCTATGTCACAATGCAAAGATGTATGATTAAGTGTTTGAAAAATAATATCTTTGAAAATGGTTGTCTTTTAGAGTAATTCTAATATAGAAATCTTAGTTGGTGTATTTCTCAATTGATCCATAATATGATATGCTTTGTGTTGATCTATAGGACTCATTATATTATGTTGCAGATGATCTAGGAGCATGGGATTATGTTATTCTTGTATAGGTTAAGAACGCACCCTATTCCATCTAGTTATATCTCAAAATATAGGGTCTATTATTCACTGAGGGTGATTAGTAGAGTTAATATGTGAGTGAAGATATTCAATAGGTGTAAGTGAAAGAGGAATGAAAGGAGTCATTTGACCTCTATATCATTGAGTAGTAACCAGAGGTAAATCAAAATTGGTCACACAACAATGATCTCCATAGAAGGGGGGCTCAAGGTGAGGTGGAAAATGTGTGAAATAAGATGAGTTATAACATGATCAATGAGAAGAGTGATTTACATGTGCATCTTTATACAAATGTTGGTTAATATGCATGTAAGACAAACCACAAGAATTTGTACTAAAAAATAGAAAATGGCATCCATCATGTAATCATGATGAAAGGATGTAAACCAAAAACTGATAAAATAATGGAATAAGAAGGGAAACCATAATGGTACAATGGGTTTTAATCAATATGTTTGAAGTAACCTAGGTCCACAAAATGATTTAATTTTTTGAGAGTTTATGGAGTTTAAAACCCTAGGTTTTTAAAAGGTTTAGGTATAATAAATTAGGGGAGAAATATGTAATAAATACAACCACTAATTTTAATAATAATTAACCTATTTGATTATTCTAAAAGTAGTAATGAATCACCTAAGTATGTACTTATTTGGAAATTAACTGAGACATGTGATCTGAAGGCTAGAAACTGGCAAATAATTTGATCAGGGTGTCATAAATAGGATATAGGTGTTATAATTCTTCTTGTATAGTAGCACAGTTCTAAAGCTAGTAGTGCATTATGTTAGTGTCCTCTATTCTATGCTAGAGTCTTTGTGTAGGGACTGATGTAAACTTTTGTGAGCAACTATGTCTGAGTCTTATAGGCTTGTTCATGTGTGTAAAAAACCTATTTCATTATTTATGACCTATTTTAGATTATTTTTGTATGAAAACCCTTGATCTCCATATTATTTGGGTATTTGAAGATCACAAGTATCAAAAGTGTGATGTTAGATACATAGGTTAGATGTCATCAACACTCAATTGTGTTGAGAGTTGTTTACATAGAAATACCTTAAGAAGGGATCAAGCCTGATGTATTTATCCCAATCTAAGTGTTGGTACAAGTACAAGTGATGCTAGTATGAATGTTGGATTATGTCCTAGATCTCTCTATGCTTTGGTCAGAAGCCAATATCAATCAATTTTTTTAATATTGTCAATATAAAATCCACATTTTAGTTGCATTAATATAGTGAAAGAACACAATTTCACAATCACACTATGGTGAAGAACTATATGTATCTTGAATTCTTTATTCAATATATTGGATATGTAACTAGTAGTCAATCATCAATGGGGGTGATTGGAGTCAGCTCAACTCGGTTACACTTCCTCATTTTTTATAGGTTTTTACCCTTCACTAGTGGACCTATGGTTTTAAGGAGAATGACTTTGATTTATAAATCTTTGCACACATTCAAGAGTCAAATATAACATACACAAAGACATATAAATCATGTGCATCTTAAACACATAGTAGTAAAATATCCCAAGATAGTAAAGTCGTCCTCACATCACATGCATTTAAGAAGTTCTCCTCAAACCTAATATTAGTGACCATACATGAATAAATATAGTTACAGATATAGATAAATCATGGGTCCTATTATATTCCATTCCCATTATTAGAACATAATCATGATAAACTAGTCAAACAATGAAGCTAAGTATCTTGATCTCCTTAATAATTTTCAAATATAGTAAACTACATTATCATACCAATATCAATTAGTTACATTCATATTTATGATTAAATTTCATGTATTATAATTTGAATTATTTATTCCAAATTATCTTATAATGATTTACATTAATCTAAAAATAGGTTAAAACAAATAATAAATAAAGTATAATATAATTATGTTAATGTGAAGATTTGAATAGATAATATTATAGAAATGATGATGAAAAACTATGTTGTTATGATAAGAATGACTTAAAAAACTCGTATAAAGTAACCTGGTGGAAGATTACCTTGGATAATAATTTTCAATAACCACTATGAATTTATTAAATAACACATTGTGAATGTATTAAATAGCACACTAAGAATTTATTAAAATAACACACTATGAATTATTTTTTCATCATTCTTGGCATATGTATTGATGTACATCCCATATTATTATATTTATTACTATGGTCAACTACACTAGAAACCTATATGGACAACTTTTATACATATTTATAAGAGGAAAATAAAGAAGAGGTAAGAGAATAATACACGCACAACTAACCCATTTTTTAATATTCAGTGTTCCTAGATCACTATTGAACTAAATTCAACAAACTAAATCCCTAACGAGGAGTAATAAAAATAATGAAGGATCATAGCTTATTCAATAAACTCTTACATTTTTATGTTTATTTGATGTTGATTATGGCTTATTCAACAAAATTCATTATGGAATGATAATCCATATGACCATGTCTATTTAGTGTATAGATACTATGAATGTATTAAATAACACAATATGAATTTATTAAATAAAATAATGTAAATTCATTAAATAATAGATTTTAAATTCATATTATGTTATTTAAGTGTTATGGAGCTAGTGTATTTATGTATTCTATGATTATTGGTCTAAATTAGGTTTTTATTGATACATTTTTATGTTGTTTAGTTTTTTAAATGTTTTTATTCTATTTTACATGAATTTTAAGATGGTCTCCCTGTGCTCAATCAAATTTATACATATTGAGAAGATGAAAAAAGGGAAAATCCAAGAGAAAAATAAAGTGGGGCATGTCAAAAGTTGATTGAACACATGGATAACATTTAAAATTTTGTATAAAATAGAAGGGAAACATATTGAAATCTAGACAATAAAAATAATTTGTGCCAATAAAATCCAAAGTTAGACCAATAAGTAGTCAAATATCTTGAATTTGCATGATTTTTTCCTTTTATATACCATCCTATCTGGCCATATCTGACTACCTCTTTTTATGAGCTCTAAAACACCCAACATATTTTCCATGTATCATACACATTAGCATGCTTTCCACATCAATCCCCCACCAACTTTGTGTAAATTTCCCACCCATCGACCTCTATTTATTTTCATATAAAGAGGAATAAAGGGAGACATGTCAAAATTTGATCAAACACATGGAGAACATGTAAAAATTCTCATTTAAAAAAGGGGGAACATGTCAAAATATAGACACAACAAAGACCATTTTCCAATAAAAGCCTAATTTGGATCAATAATCAATGAATATAAAATACACTACCACCAAAACTATTAAGTAACACATTGTGAATTTATAATGTGTTCTTTAATGAACTCATAATGTGTTATTTAGTAAATTCACATCATGTTATTTAATAAATTCATAGTATAAAAGTGTAATTTATACCAATAATCAATGAATATGCAAATACACTAGCACCACATTAATTAAATAATACACTGTAAATTTTTAGTGTGTTATTTAATAAATCTACAATGTGTTTTTTAATAATTTTGCATTGTGTTATTTAATAAAGTCACATCATTATTTTAATAAGTTTATAGTAACATAAAAATTAAATAATAAATTATGAATTTACATTATGTTATTTAAATAACTCATTGTGTGTTGTTTATTAAATTCACATAATGTTATTTATTAAATTCACATAATGTTATTTACTAAATTTAAAGTATAAAAATATAATTTAGACCAATAATCAATGAATACACAAATACACTAGCACCATAAGAATTAAATAACAAATTTTGAATTCACAACTATGTTATTTAATAAATTTATAGTGCATTAATATTTTCACATCATGTTATCTAATAAATTTACAGTATGAAAACTTAATTTATACCAATAATCAAATAATAAATAAATACAATAACACCATATATATTAAATAGCATATAATAAATTTAGATTGTGTTATTTAATGAATTCATATTATATTATTTAATAAATTCACATCATGTTATTTAATAAATTCACAATGACAATTCCAACATGTTTGTAGCTTAAATTTTAGATTCACTTCCTATTATTATTTTTAGTAGTAAACACCTAAAATATAAACACACAAATAGGAGGGTATAAAAGAGATAATCAGCATAATAATAAATATATTACCATCACTTTACCTTTTTATAACTCCTCTCCAAGACTGTCCAATGGATGTTTGATGCAAAATTTAAAGATTGTTGGATCGCTTTGCTTGATGTTGATAATGGCTTCCAATGGGTTAATATGATTGATATTGGATTTGGATGGATGTAAAGAGGATAATGGTATCAATATAGCAAGTAGGCTCCAATATTTCTAGTTATTTTGAAGGAAGAGGTGAGCTTAGTTATATAATCATGAAGGAAGAAATCAATGGCTCAAATTCAAATTTGAGCCATTGAGATCAATGGCTAGAGATTTTCCATGGAATTTTTAATTCCATGGAGATCTATACAATATAAAATTATATAGGAAGGGGGATAAAATGGAGGAGATTTATAGAATCCTCCAATTCTATAAATCTCATATTAGGGTTTAGGGGTTTAGGAGAGGCTAGAATAAGGTGGTACTTGGGTAGGTAGATTATTTTGTATTTTTAAATTGGCTAGTGGCTTAGAGAGTAGGTTAGTGGGTAAATATGATTTGTTATGGGTTTAATGAAGGGATTAAATGGTCTTGGTATGGGGTAAGATTTTTAGGATATATGAATGAGATGTGGTACAATGGGATATTAGTTAAATTATCTAGGAAACATAGTTATAGGTTAAATTAGTAGAAATTAATAAAATTAGTAGAATTAGTAGGGTGAGTGGATTTCAATGCATACATTTTTCCCCTCTTTAAAATGGAATTTTGAGTGGAGGGAGGTGGAAGGGATAATGGTATTTAAAATAAGAACCATATTGTTAGACAGTGTAAAGAATGAGTTAGTGGGTAGATGCCCCCTCGAAAGAGCATGCAGGGAGAATCAACCTGGATGATCACTCAATTAGAATCACTAGGGTGGGATAAGACCAAGAATATAAAAATAGGGTTGGGATGTTCCAATTAATGTCTATGATTGAGATTCCTCAAGAGTTATGGGTAATATTATCTCTAATTTGATGGGTTCTAGACAAAAATCCAATGTCTAAAAAAAGGATTTGATTAATAAAATGAAATTGGTTAAGATGAGATGGGTTCAAACTAGTGATAAATCCTATAGCAAGGACACATGATAGGTTGGATTGAAAATAAATGATAGAGACAACCATGTTTGATTGATGAAAGGGAGCTATTTTACATCAGATTTATAGCTTATATGGATAGGTGATTATCAAGCAACTAGTCTAGGGATAGGATGATGATGAAGGATGAATCATGGCCGAGCTATCTTGAGTCAAAAAAATGAGACCAAGTGTTGCCTACATAGTCTGAAAAAACCTTAGGTCAATGTGGTTCTGATGCGAGATAAAGAGTGGGTAGTGGGGAGATGGAGGATTCATGCCCCAGACGATGTTAGAAATTATTAGAGATGATTAATTGGGATAATGGGATATTTTCATGGGATCAAATGTGGGTTGTGTTAGCAAAGGGATGTTAGGGGTTTGTTGAGCATTTTTCCCCACAGACCAAAATAGATCAACCCCCTATAATTATAATCTTGTATAAGGGTTTTTTTTATAATTTCATAGAGTATGTTGTAGCTTAATTGATGTCATTTCATATGCCATTCTATTTTTAGTCATAGTCTAGCTTGGTCCTTGTGTCATTCAGTGTCTTAGGGGTCATTATTTTTTAGTCATATATGCAAGTGGTAGGTTTTCATGGTGTTGAATAGTTGTAGGAACATGTCTAAAAAAGCCTAAGTTTACACTTAGGAAATGTTTCAACTTTTAGCTAAGTGTTAGAGCATTCAGAGTTCTCTCAGATAAATTATTCTACACAAAGCCCACAACAAAATTACAAGGCATAATTCCCTCAGATAAATTATTACACTTTATTTGGCTAAGTGTTGGAATTCTTTTGGGAAAATTGTCCAGGATGATTTTCCTAAAGACAAAATTCTTTCAGAGAATTTATCTTGAAGGCAAAAGGCTAAGTATAAATTTTTTTAGACATTTTTTCTTAAATAAAAAGGTCGTAGACTTAATTATTTTAGGGAAAGTAGGCAAGCAAAAAGGTTGAAGGGTGTTTTTCAAGCAAAGTGTCCTATATAATTTTCTTAAAGGGTCATTTCTTCAATAAAGGGCCAAATATGTTTTTCCCAAAGGGTTATTTATTTTGATAAAGTGTTTTATATAAAGTCTCAAAGGGTCATTTTTTCAAGAAAGTGGTCCAAAACAAAAGCCTAAAGGGTCACTTATTAAACAAAGTGTCATAGATAATTTTTTCAAATGGTCATTCTTACAATAAAGTGTCTAATACATAGTGGTCCAAAATAAAATCATGAAGACAAGAACCCAAAGGAAATGGCCCAAGGAATTTGTGAGATACTAGACTGATAGGACCATAATGTCAAAATAATCTCAATAGTTAAACCTTTGGTTTTCATAAGGTGGTGGTCTTTTGGACATCTTTGATAGTCACATGAATGTCATTGACATTTACATAAACATCAAATTTAATATCATGAGAAATAACTATTTCACAAGCTTAAATTTAACAATCACATGAACGTCAATATGGTCATATAGACATCAAATGATATGCATGTGAATGTAAATTTTAAGCCTCATAAACTAGATATTGGATTTTAAATAATGGGTCTTGGTAGATCAATGGTTGGCATTTGATCATATATCTAAGATCAATGATACATGAGCAAGTCAACAAGTCAGAAGATCCAAAGAGAAGATGCATAGGTGTCAAGTGTTAATAGCATGTGAATCTGGTAGAAGATCTAATGACACACATTTGACCTATCAAAGGAGATCAATGGTGTGAGTTGGGGTCAAATAATTATCAAATCTTAGGGATGAATGTGAAGCTGAGCTTGAGGAAGTGGGTCTTAAATATCTATAGTCCACATTCAATCAGATCTTAGATATAACACTGTGAGCAAAGGCCAAGAAGTTAATGGAGATGAGTTCAATTGCTAACAACTAATGGGAAAAGGATCAAGATTGGGAAATTTTGTATGGAGGTTGGTGAGCTAGTTTTTAACCTTGGGCAAATAGATATAAGTAACCAAGCTTGAGTTTGACTTGAGCTAGGGGAAATGAATGGAACTAATTTTGAGCATGATCTATATTAGGCCAAGAGTGGATGTTTTTGGATTGAATGGTGTTATTAAGACTATGTAGGGTTAGATAAATGAGATATGGTGGGGGCTTCTCATCCTTCAACACAACCATAGCTCGATAAACTACCATTCAAAACATGGCTCTATCAGTTTTGAGATATGAGGATTTGGTCCTCATAATGAGTGATAAGTGGTATATGGCATAGAAAATGAAGTCAAACACATAGACTTTAATGGCTTCATCACTAGAGCTAACCACATAAAAGGGACCATTTTCTCTAAATTTACACACCATGACAAACTAATTTGGGGAAATTAACAACAAGACAAAATTCTAACAGATGGATTTGATTATTATAACTATATTGATGTTTAGACCCAACTCAAAATAACTTGATCTTATCATTATAACTATCAAGGAGTATTAATGAGGTAATATGTAACTATGTAACCACTCAAGGTGACCTAAATCAATCAAATGGTCTAAATGAGCATAATTATAGAGGCAATTGTAACTATGATTCAAATGTTTGAACTGATCGATTCCCCTTTTCAGTGATAAAGCTCCCTTTCTTTTTCTTCATTTCTCCTATAAGTATAGCTCTTGAGCTATTGTAAAATAGTTCCACTCTATGTATGGTGAAGCCCTACTAGAATGATGTCATATTTTACCTTTGAACATTATTGCAAATTTGATTCTAAGTTCTTGAACAATTTCTATGTGTGTAAGTGATGTATGTTGATGCAAAGTGATTATTCTATATCCTTTCTTCCCTTATCCTTTCATGTTTTTTCCAGAGTTCCTATTTTAATAGGTCATATGAAGTGTTTTCAAGTGTATGAGCCTATATTTTAAGTGTACAATGAGACTTAGTGCTTACAACTAGCCTATGGTTCACTTACCTTGGATAGCTCTCATGTATCTCACCTCCATATTGAAATACTCATGTTAGAATCTATAGGACTTGGAAGCTAGTTTATGTGCCTTATTTCTTAGTGTAGAAAAGTATAATGGTCATATGGAACACATCTTGGTATATCACCCCCTTAGATTAGGTTCATTTCATGCAAATTCTAACTCTTTTCCCCTATGAGTGATTAGTTAAGCAGATGTGAGCATTTCAAGATACATTCATGGAGTTAACCCTTAAATCTAGAGGCTCATTTCTAATATAGGTACACCTACATACCTAGAAACGTTTTCATGTTACTTGAATCTATAAGAGGCCTGAACAATCTCTTATAGGGTGAAGGATTTGGTGATAACATTTTTGGCATGCCTAATGGGATAAAGGTCTCAGAGAGTGGAAAGATTGTTGGTGTGTCTTTTCTCTATTAGCTTTTTGGAAGCAAGCAACCTAGCATGAATGGTGACTCTAAATGACAACTTTTTGTTGTAAGCAATCCAAGTATCTTTAATTAAAGTTTTGATTAGTTTTTTACATTTCCTTTTATACATGAGGTTGACATGAACATCTATGGTAAATATCCCCACCATGGACCTCCTTATCATCCTTGTTATGAACCATAGTATATACTCCAATAGTCCTATAAAAATGGCTATCAATATTATGAACCATGACAGCCTTATAATCCTTCATTGTACCCCCCCCCCCATATAGACACTAGGTTATTAGATATCCCTATGAGGAAGGATACCAAGATACCTATCAAGAAAGGTCTCCCTGTCAACCCCAATATGATCCCTATCAACCATACCATGATGTGTATGAACCTAAAGAATACTCCTATGAGGCTTGTCATGAGGAACAAGATGTTTTTATAGAATCTATATCAAGGTATTACAAGGCAAGATATAGATTCCTACAGATTATAATGCAATAAAATGAAACTAGTTTTGATCTCCATCATTACCTTCCTCCTCTTTCACTTTTTCCATCTCATATCAAGTCCTTGTTGGCATCCATACCATGTTACTAGATTTTGAAGATGAAATGAGTACATGGGATGATGATTATGAGGTATTCCCTAACATTCTCATGGAATAGTTGAGAGGTGATACCCAAAATCATATGCAAAAGTTGGAGACATTTGAATAATTAGAAGGAACTCAATGGGAAATCAAGGAATAAATGGACTTGGAAAATAAGTACCTTCAATGTTCAATAGATAGGATAAGTAAGTGGGAGGATAAAGAGCCAAAAAATGAATGTGTTTTTGTTAAATAATTCCAAGAAAGCTACTGGCAAGATGAAACTCTTACTTATGTAAATGCTTATTTTTGTAACCAACCCAAGAAGTCACTTCCCTATGAGATTACTAGTGTTTTTCTCTTTCCCAAATCTACTAATAAGCCTTTTCCTTCAACTCACAATCCATCCCCAATTCATCATCCCCCCATAACATCTCATCCTTCACCTCATATTCCATCTCCTTCACATGAGCCTATCCATCAACTTTCCACATTACCCTTTCTTGAGGAAGAGCCTATCTTGAGAGAAGAAAGTGAAAAGGAAAAAATCCAAGCCAAGGTTGACCAAAAGGATGTCATGAGTGACTATGAGGAGTAAATCACCATAGGGACTCCCCTTGGTGACCACAAATGTAACTCTACCATTTTGGATGAATAAAAGCATGTTGAAGATCTTACCATAGTTACTGATGTAGACTTTTATATGAAAGAGGAACATATTGAAGACTCTTTTATAGCTATCCATGAGGAATGTGGCTAAGAATTTAATAAAGAGGAATTTAAATAAGACTTCATGTCTAATCATGAAGTTTTGGATGACCATATCAAGCATGAAGTAGAGTGTACTATCAAGGAAGAAGGTCAAGTCACTCCTCAGGAATTTGTAGTCCTAAGAGAGTCTCACGAGACCAAGATAGATGAAATATCTCTTGAAGAAGACACTCATCAGGTGGGTGAGAATAACTTGTGGCAAAAGTCTAATTTCATATGTCATGAGTTTGAGTATCACAGTAAGGTTATTCCTCCTCCCAATAATTCTACATCTGATTTAGATAATGCCTCTAACAAGCATGTTGATGATTATCTCAATAAGCATGGATAAACATCTCATGTTGTAAATTAAGAGGAACTATTACATTGTCCCAAATATGCAAATAATTTGAAAATTTGAGTAAAGTTATCCCTTCTCCAAAAGATTACATATCTGATGACAAGTTTGTTGATGAGTCTAATAAACATGATCATGTTGACAAGGATTCTACCAAGCACAAAGATGAAGGTTATTATTCTAATCAACCTACTACCATGAATTCATTAGATGATGTTTATGCCCAAGAAGTTTTGAACATGGATGATGAAATCAAGGTAGAGGTTGAGGTTCCTCGAGAATAGTTAAGAAACCCACCTAATATTGAGCCATATTCAGAGATATGGGAACATGAAGAAGAGAACTTTGATGATCCCAAACATTGAGTATAATCTATCAAAGATACAATCAAGGCTAAGAGGACTATCATATTTTAAAACTTATACATTAAGGGCCAAGTACATGAGAAGGTGGATAAAAACCTTTCCATGGAGGACAAAAATGATTAGTAGCTACAAATGAATCTCTTTCAAGAGCTTGAAGATACTTGCTAAGTTGAGGGTCAAGTACTTGAGAAGATGGACAAAGAGTTTCCCATGGAAGATAATGAACAAGATTGGGTGGACTATTCAATGCTCCTTGATGAGCTTAAATAAATTACAGATAGAGAGAAACTAAATCTTATTAAAGATACTATGAAAAAAAAAAGGAAAGCCTTATTCAACCACTATTTTAGGTCATAGTTGAGGAACCATACGAGATATTTGAGGTTGCTTGGATGCAATACGAGTTCATTTCCATAGCTAACATGTTTGGAACTACTTGGTTCTATTAAACATCATGCCAAGGAAGTTGTAAAACACCATAAAGAATATGGAGGCATCAATATTAAGGGTCAAAAGGCTACATGTCTCTTTAAATCCTTCATGTCATAAAGCAAGAGAGTTTTCAAACTTCCTCTTTGATCCTAGAGGAATTTTTCATCTCATAATTTTTTTATTTAGGTTAGTTTGTTTAGTTTTGTTTTTCCTTTCTTGTTGTGTTGTGTTTAATAAGTGCTCATGAAGCACATGTATGTTCTTGTCCTATGTGTTGTTTCCTCTTTGTATTTCCTTATGTTTTGTGTGTTGTTCAAGGTAATGTGTATGTCAAACTTGTTATACATGTGACCCCATATCTTAATGGATATAATTAGGCAATTGGTCATGGTATATAAAGCATATAGGCCTTGAGAAATCATCAAATATGTTGACCATTTTTCCCAGAGGTCAAAATAGAGCAACTCCCTATAGTCAAAATCTTCTATAGGGGATTTTTTTATAATGTCATAGAGTATGTTATAGCTCAATTAATGTCATTTTATATGTCATTATAGCTTTGGTCATAGGCTAGATTGGTCCTTATGTCATTTGGTGTCTTAGGGCTCATTATTTTTGAGTCATATATGCAAGTGGAAAGTTTTCACGATGTTGAACAGTTACAAGAATAGGTCTAAAAAATCCTAAGTTTACACTTAGGAAATGTTTCAACTTTTAGTTAAGTGTTATAGCATTTAGATTTCTCTTAGATAAATTATTCCACACAAAACCCACAACAAAATTGCAAGGCATAATTCCCTCAGAGAAATTATTCCACTTTATTTGGCTAAGTGTTGGAATTCTTTTGAGAAAATTGTCCAAGATGATTTTCTAGAAATCAAAATTCTTTTGAATAATTTATCTCAAAGGCAAAATGCTAAGTAAAAATTATTTCAGACATTTTGTTTGAAAAAAAATGTTGTAGACTTAATTCTTTCAGGGAAAGTGGCCAAGTAAAAATCCTTAAGGGTATTTTTTCAAGAAAAGTGTCCTATATAATTTTTTTGAAGGGTCATTTTTCGGGAAATTACCCCAAGATAAAGTCCCAAAGGGTTATTTCTTCAATAAAGGGCCTAATACATTTTTATTGAAGGGTTATTTCAAAAAAGTGTCATAGATAAAGTACTGAAGGGTTATCTCTTCAAGAAAGTGATCCAAAACAAAAGCTTGAAGGGTCACTTATAAGACAAAGTGTCCTAGACAATTTTTTTAAGGGTCATTCTTGTAAAAAAGTGTTCAATATAAATTGGTCCAAAACAAAATCCCAAGATAAGAACCTAAATGAAATGGCCTAAGGAATTTATGATCCAGTAGAGTGATGAGCCCATAGTGTCAAAATCAAGCTCAACAGTTAAACCTTTGGTGTTCAAAAGGTGATGATCTCATGAACATCATTGATAGTCATCATGCAGATGTCAAATTTAAGCTCATGACAAAAAAATATTTCATGAGCTTAAATTTGATAGTTGCATGAATGTCAAATATGGTCAATGGATGTCAAATGATAGGTGTACAAAAATCAATTTTAAGCCTCACGAACTAGTTGTTGGATTTCAAATAGTGGATCCTAATAGATCAATAATTCACATTTGATTATGCATCTAAGATCAAAGGTATGCAATCAATTCAACAAGTTAGAGGATCTAAAGAGAAGATGTGTAGGTTCTAAGTGTCAATAATACATGAATCTAGTATAATATCTAATAGCATGTGTTCAACTTATTAGAGGATATCAATGGTGTAAATCAAGGTCAAATAATTAATGAATCTTAAGTATGAATATGAGGCCTACCTCAAAGAAGTGGGTCCCAAAATTCTATGGTCTATGTTAAATTAGATATTAGATCTGATGGTGTGAGCAAAGGTCAAGAGTCAATGGAGTTGAGTTAGATTTTTGACAACCAATAGGAAAGGGATTGAGCTTGGGACATTTTTGATGAAGGTCGGTGAACCAATTTTTGACCCCAAGAAAACAAATATAAGGAAGCAAGCTTGAGTTATACCTGAGTTGGTGGAAATAAATGGAATCAAGCTCAAGCATAATCTAGATTGGGATAAGAGTGCATATTTTTTTATGTAATAGTACCATTAAGACTATGTAGGGTCAGATAAATGTGGTGGGGGCTTCTCATTCATCAACATAGCCATAGATTGACAAACCACCATTCATGGCATGGCTCTATCATTTTTGAGATATGAGGATCTGATCCTCATAATGAGTGATAAGTGGTAGATGGCATGGAAAATAAAGGTAGACACATAGAATTTAATGACTTCATCACCAGAGCCATTCACATGAAAGGGACCCTTCTCTCTACTTTTCCATACCACAACAAACTAGTTTGGGGTAGTTAACAATAAGACAAAATTCTAATATATGGATATAATTATTGTAACTATATTGATGTTAGGACCCCACGTGAAACAACTTGACTCTATAGTTATAACCATCAGGGAGCATCAATGAGGGAATATATAACTATGCATCTATTCAAGGTGACCTAGATCAATCAAATGGTCTGAATGAACATAATTTCAAAATAAATTGTAACTATGATTTAAATGTTTGAACTAATTGATTCTATTTTTTAGTGGCAAAAATCCCTTATCTTACTTCCTTTCTTATATAAGTATAGCTCTTGAGTTATTTTAAAATAGTTACACTCCATGTATGGTAAATCCCTATTGGAATGATGGCATATTTTTCTTCTGAACATTAATGCAAATTTGATTCTAAGTTCTTGAAAAAAATTCTAAGTGTGCAGGTGATGTATGTTGATGTAGAGTGATTCTTCTCTATCCTTTCTTCCCTTATCCTTTCATGTTTATGTAAGAGTTCCTATTCTAATAGGTCATATGAAGTGTTTTCAAGTGTATGAGCCTATCTTTTAAGTTTTAAATGATCCTTAGTTCTTGTAACTAGCCTATGGTTCACTTACCCTAGATAGCTCTCATGCATCTCACCTCTATATTGAAATACTCATGTTAGAATCTTTAGGACTTAAAAGTTAGTTTATGTGCCTTGTTTCTTAGTGCAATAAATTATGATGGTCATATAGAACACATCTTAGTTAATCACCCCCTTAGATTAGGTTCATTTCTTGCAACTTCTAATTCTTTCCCCTATAAATGATTAGTTAAGCAGGTGTGAGCATTTCAAGATACATTCAAGGAACTAGCCCTTAAATCTAGAGGCTCATTTCCAATATAGGTACACCCACATACCTAGAAATGTTCCCATGTTGCCCAAATCTGGAAGAGGCCTGAATAATCTCTTTTAGGGTGCAAGATTTGGTGACAACAAGGTATATGGGGGAGGGGGTCATATAGGAAAAAAATATAAATATAGGGTCATTTGAGTATTTTGTCTTTTTTGAATTTGGAGCTCTAAGTGAAAATCATGAACTGGCTTCCCCAAGCTACCCATCATGGCAAATGATTTTAGGAGTTCTAGATGGTTCTAGAGGCTGGACCATCAGTAAGTTCCTAACCCCTAACTTTGTGATTTTGTTAATTTTTATCAGTTTTAGTTATATTTGAGTGGATTTTTATGTAAAAAGATGTCAATCAAGTCACCTCAACAATACCAAACTAACAGTTATGCCCTCAATCATGACATTGTTATCGTGACTTGTGACATTTTAGGATAAGATGTGGTATTATAATACCATGAATCTAGATTCATAGTATTTTAATAGCATGATTTTAAATTGCATCTTTGTAATGTCATGATTTAAGAATTCATGGTTTTGCCTGATCATAAGCTCAAGTAAAATGAAAAGTTTATATTTGAAACTTTGTTAAAATCACTACTAAGGGCATGATCATGATTAGTTATTTTATTATAAGTGGGTTAAGTAAAGTCACAAGTTGTGACTTGTGGTTTTGTCAAGATCAACTATTTAAGGTGTATCATGATTAGTAATTTTGTCATGGTTAGGAAAAATAAGTAAGTGTTAGGATAGGTTAGATGGTTGGGAGGTTTGGTTAGGTTGGGAGGAAATGTGATTAGATAGTTAGGGTGGTTTAGTTAGATAGGAGTTTGATTTAGAGACAATAAGATTGGAAATAGGTTAAAGTCTTAGGTTAGTTAGTTAATGTTAAGTGGGATGGGTATAGGTGAATGGGTGAGACTAGGGAAATAATTAAGTGAATTAGGGTTGGTTAGGGACAATGTAGTAGAGTATAGGGTTAGTGGATAGGAGTGAGAGTGGATAGTGAGAGTAGGTGGAGAGGTAATAAGAGTAGTTAGATATTAGTATTATTAAGATTAGTAGGATGGGTGAGGAGAAGTTAGGCATAATTAGGAGTGTTAGGGGTGTATAATATTACTTATGTGTTGGGATAGGTCAAGTTAGGTATACACAAGTAGGATGGATTTGTTAAGAGGGGGATACAAGTAAATTAGGTGATTTTTTCTAGATAGGAAAAGTGTCATGTGGAATATGGAGTGATAGGGTGATTGTGACTATTATAGGAGTATATAAGAGTGATGGCATCATAATATCAATGTTTGGTAGTGCTTCATGAGATGTATTTATTGATGGAGGTGGATTTTGGCATGTTGGAGTTGATTGGACTACATGATGTGGCTATGATGCCAGTGATTTGCATCAGTTGGGCCTTGATTATAGCACTGGTGAAGTGATGGTATTCTAAGTCCATCACATTCCATTTTGTCATGAGTGATATGATAGTCACCCTAGAGGATGTGTATTGGATATTCCACCTTTTGATGTGAGGAGAAAATATTTATTAGAGGTTACATACTCTTGTATTGACACTACAGAGACTAGATAAGGGTTTGTAGGTAGGGGTATATGACAGGTGCATAGATATTGGTAGGTGCCTACATGAGGTTACCATTTATAAACTGACACTGGTGGTTATGTCTCCTTTCACTAGCATTCTCTTGATGAACAAGATTGATCAGTGGTTTCATCTGGGTCTAGGGGACATGGTGGTAGACATGGTTTAGGACTTCATATTTTTTCTTGGGGACCTATTATTTTGGTGCATTTGTATAGAGAGCTTCATTTGGGGGCTTATAGAGGAGCATCTACCTTAGGGCCTTATATGCTTTTATAGGTGTGTATATGGGAGCATATTGTGATCCAATGACCATTGGAGACATTAGAAATAAGATAGACTGAGCAATCAATGTTATTTAGTTGGTACATTCTATTAGGAGTATAGGGAGGACATGTTAGAGAGATGTACTTTTATCATGATGCATTTGATAGCCTTCATCTAGAGAACATCACATGGATGTTTTATAGAGGTCTATAGTTTGGATGGAATGATGAGGTGGTGACATAGTTTATATTGATGGAGTGTTACTTGATGGGGCAATGGGATTTAGTGATAGAGTACTATAGGCTAGATCATGTGTAATAGTAGTTTGGTTTTATATAGGATGTGCCTAGAGAAGAGCATTTGTTCACCAGGAGTGAACTTGAGAGGCTTTAGTAGGGAAAGATAGTAGATAGGGCTAATATACATACAAATTATGAGGGAATTTCCCTAGTGCCTTGGGACTTTCAAACACCTATTCCAAATCTGGGGGTTATGGTAGCATACATAACCTAGTAAAGATTAAGGATTCCTATGAGATTGACTCATCCCAAGGTCATGGTTTGGCAAGGGGGTGTGAGGAGAGTGTTATAGGCTCATATAAAACTATAGAAGAGGATGATATAGGCACCTACTTAGGATGGATTGGATGGTCATGATGGGTGGCTATGGATGTAGATGGAGGTGAAGTCGATTGGGAAGTAACATCAAGAGAGGTTGGGCCTTAGGTTTAAGCCCAAGTATAGGTTGGAACATAGGTACAACCATAGGTTTAGGATGGGGTAAAATTTGGGGGGAGTGGTAGTGGAGATGGTGTAGGGCCTTCATAGTAGCCCTTATCAGAGAGTGAGTGATCTTTGTTGTCTTGATTGCAATCAAATATCTAGGCCCACTTATCAGAGATTATCAAGATTGTGCATGAGAGAGATCAGCTATAGGATTACTTACATGTTATGATAGTAAAGAGGGATGGGAAGTTGGCATAGGTGGCCAAATTATAGGGGTGGATCATAGCTCTATAGTCCTAGTTATCATATAGAGATGAGTAGTTGACACAAGATCAAGGACATGTGATAGGGCTACAGGAATAGCTCATCATATCATAGGTGTAGATTGATAACTTATAGAGCCTAATTTAGAGTAGGGATGCCCAGATTATAGGCTTCTATGGCTAGATTATATAGATGAAAGTGTATATTTGTATACTAATAGGAGAGGTGGAGATGGCCGAGAGGGCCGAGGTTGAGGCTAATCATGTTATAGATGGGTATAGGATGGAAGATGTGATGAAGAACATTATGAGATTGACCTATGAGGCATAGTATTATATGATGCTTTATGAGGTAGACATGTTGATTGAGTGAAGTGCTCCATATTTTTGGCTTAGTTCATCTTAGTTAGTGCATTAGCCATTAAAAGGGTGACTAGGACCACTAGGGCCCCCAGGTCTGCCAGGACCACAGCCTTGAGATGTATAGATATATAGGGGATTTTTGTATTATATCTCATTCTTTCCCCATGGGCCCATGTATTGTATCTTATTTTTTGGCATAGACTCCATGTGGAATGTGTGTTTTATTTATATATATGATGAGATGTTTGGGCGATGTGTTGTGTATTATTATGCAATGATGATGATGTGATTATATTGTCATGACTGTTGGACATGTTATGTGATTATATGATACAATTATATTAGATGATATTCATGATGTGATGTGTCATATTGATCTTTTGATGATGTGATATAATAGATGCATGGTTTAGTGTTTACATGATGGGTTTATGCTATGAGATGCATGGTTATTTATGATGTTAGGTATGGTGTTAGTTGTGATGTGATAGACTTGTATAGTTTTATCTCACATGATGTTACATGAGATGTGTTGATGGATTTATATGTTTATGGGTTTTTCAATATTAATTATGGATGTGTTTATAATTACATTTTTTTATGATGTCTATGATTTTAATTATTAGAAATGAGTATGACTATAGATATATATACATTGTCTTTTATATGGATATTATATAGAGGCAATGTGGAGTGATTCATATGCATATGATGTGATGACTATGGATACTATATTATGTAATGGTATAGTAAAGTGTGAATGAATGTGTTAATGAAAGATTAATCCCCATTTGATTCATTATATCTCACATGTTTAGGTAGGAATCTTCCTGCATCATGGAGGTAGGATAATGATGGGATGGGATTATGATTAGATTTTAGTTGGGATAGAGATAAGTTAGATGGGATGGGGATAGTTGGGATAGGACAAGGGATAGGATGAGGTCAATGGAATAGGTGATAGTTTTGGAATCCATAGAGAGTGTTTTTAATCCATTTTAATGTTACACTATTTGGTTTTGCACCAATGACATGAGAAGTCAAAGACACATCAGAATGGCTGTGTGGGGGAACTCTATTTGAAGAGTGGATTTACCTGAGCAAAAATTTGGGGGACACCCATAGCATCCTTGTTCCCAAAAAGTTAATAAACTTAAATATATACAATCTTATTAAGTAAACAATATGTATATGATTAAGATAACCTCACACATTCAAAACAAACACACAAGCACACAAGTTAATCACAAACTAAAAATTAATAACACTAATTAGGATATACAGGGATAATGATTTGATTAAAATTATTATGGACAATGAGCTTAGTGATGATTAGGGATTATATACATGACGTATGTAATACCCAAAACTATTATTTTTTAGGTCAAGATTCCAACCAAGTTTGAAATTAATCTTGAATGGGGGTTAGGATGACTCCTCAGGATTTGGTATCATAATGTATGCTAAACCTTAGAAGTCTAAAACTTATTCTTTAGACCATTCGATAATGATAATGTTAGTGGGTAGGTGTGAACCATGATCTTAGGGACAATAAGAGACAAATAGGGATGGAATTCAACTTGAGGCTGAAAGGAGACACACTTGTCAGAGAGGATTTTGATGAGGTGATAGGATATGGGATAGTGATAAGGACATAATGGTACTTTTTGGGACATATATATATATATATATATATATATGCCAAATATGGATAAGTGACTCTAGAGGTCTTCCCCAAAAAACATCCTCATTCCTTAACAAACGATGTTGTTTTCCTTATGCTAAAATATTTGTCTCTTTTTGCTTCATAAAAGCCAGTGATGGAGGCCCACTATTAAGACCAAGGTTAGGAAGTATTTTACCATGATGCTAGAAACTAGTTTTCATTATGGTACTTGCTCAAGGCACCAAAAGACTATTTTTCACCATTGGACATTTTTTATTTTTTTTTTGGATTGTTGGACTTTGGGGAGATGTGATGGAGTGGAGGGAATGGACAAAGGTGTGCCCCCAAGAGTGGGGACTCATAGATGGAGGAGGGTGAAGCTTTTCAAGTTCATAATTGCTTTATATACATGGTATTCATTGGATAATCAAGTTATTAACCATCTAATGTGACTAATTTATAGGCTCCAAAGCCAAACATGGTGATGATGATGTATGACCCAAGCCAATTGGCTTCAAATTTCCTTTTTGTATCCCTATCAGCATTAGTATATTTTTAATTCTCCTTCGGGGCTAGGTCACCCACCTCAAATTTTTGGAAGGGATCTTCTTACAATATTGGCCTTTTATTCTATTTTGATATGCTCATAAGTGATCAAGGGCCTTTTACCATTTCTCATCAAGGAGATCCAATTCCTTTAACCATTCTTATCTAAAATTTTGGTCAAGGATAATGGCCCTTAATGGGATTCAAAGGGAGGGTAACTCCACTTCCATTGGAAATATTTCTTCTATCTCATATACTAAGGCATACAGAGTGGCCCCAATAGGTGTGTGGATGCTTCTGTGATAAGACCAAAGTGTTGGATATAATTGCAAGTGCCAATTCCTACCTCCCTAATTGACTTTTTTCTTGAGGATTTTGATGAGGTCTTATTTTTTACTTCATCTTACCCATTTCCTTTGGAGTAGTGTGGAGAGTAAAAATGTTGCTTGACATGTTATCTCTAACATAAGGCCTAAACTTTTTGATTTTTGAATGATTTGTTATTATCTGTGATGATGTTGGTAGGGATGCCAAAGTAACAAATAGTCTGATTAAGGATGAATTTAGAGATCTAAAGGATTGTAGTATAAATAATATATATCACCTCCACCCATTTAATAACATACTCCATTGTTGTAATGATAAACTTATGACCATATAATTATGTGGGATTTATCTTACCAATCAAATCGAGGACCTATATGGAAAATGGTCATGGACTTATGATGGGTTATAATTCTTACACAGTTGCATGAATAAGATTCCCATGTTTTTGACAAGTGACACACTTTTGTATGTACTAATAGGATTCATGTTCTATGGTTGGCCAATAATATCCAATTCAAAGTAGTTTCTTGTCTAGGGCCATTCCATTGATGTGACCAATATAAATACCATCATGGACTTCTTTGATCATGTGAGAGGCTTCTTCTAATGTCAATCATTTCAACAAAGTCCTATCATAGCCTTTTCAATAAAGCATGATGTCAAGGATTATGCATCAGGAGGTGTGATGGATGAAGGCTTTACGTTGGTGGCAATTAAGGTTGGGAGGTAGGATATTATCATGGAGGTACCTATAAATGTCATGGTACTAAGGAAAATTAGGACCATTGATTGCACAAATTTATAAAGGAGCCATGGATTGATATGATAGAGGAATCAGATGTTTTATTAAAAAGTTTCCTTATAAAACATCTTCAAGGAGATCAATAAGAGAGCCAATAATGGCCACTGAGTCAGCTACTTTGTCACTCCCTCATGGTACTTTATTGAATGTGATGGTTTGAAAATTATACTTTAATTGATCAACCAATTATTTATATTAGAGTAATTTATCATCCTTTATCTAGAACTCATCATTAACCTATTTGATTGTCAACTACGAGTCACCAAATACTTGTAAGTGTTGGATATTCCATTGGATGGTGAGATGAAGGCCAGTTATCATAGCCTCATACTCAGAGATATTATTAGTGCATGAGAAGGTGAGGTGAAAGGATTTTAGGATGAGATCACCTTATCGGGTGATGAGAAGGATGCCTACCCTTAATCCATGCATAGTGAATTAGCCATCAAAATATATTTTCTAGCTACTTAATTTTGAAGTACTCATTATAGACTCATCTAGGAAGGTTGTTAAAAGAGGCTCAGTTAATTCAAGAGGTTCTTAAGCTAGTTGATGTGTTATGACTTATCCTTTAATGGCATTTTCATTAACATATTTAATATCAAATTCATTGAGTAACATGATCCATTTCGTCATTCTATTGGTGATGGCTGATTTTGATAATAGATACTTAAGATGATAAACCTTGGCAATGAGCTAAACTTGATTATTAAGCATGTAATGTTGAAGATTCTACAAGCCAAAGACTATGGCTAATCATGACTTCTCAATTAGAGTGTAATTTAGCTCATAAGACATTAGAGTGAGATTGAGGTAATATATTTCTTGTTCTTTGCCCTGATCATTGTGTTGTGCCAAGAAGGCACCTATTGTGCATGAAGTTGTTAAAATATACAATAGAAAAGGTATTCCTAAGACAGGAGATGAAAACATTGATAGGTTTTCCAAATATTTCTTGACGTTATTAAAATCATGTTGGCACTCCAAGTTTAAATTAAAAGTGGTCCCCTTATTTAGGAGATGGGTGAAAGGATGTTATTTGTCTACAAGCTAAGATATAAATAATTAAATGTATTGTAGCCTTCCTTAAAGACTTATAATTTGTTTTAGATTATGAGGAGTCATTTCCATAATTGATTTCACTTTGGTTGGGTTTAATTCTATGCCTCTTCTAGAAACTATGAATCCCAATAACTTTCCTGAAGTAACACAAAATACACACTTCTTGGGATTTAATCTGAATTCATATTCTCACAATCACTTAAAGATTATTCTTAGGACAACATAATGTTTTGACCATAGTTGAGACTTCCCTAGCATATCATCCACATAATATTTAACTATATCATGCATCATGTCATGTAAAATGACTATCATGGCCCATTGATAAGTTATGCCAACATTTTTGAGGCTGAAGGACATTACTTGATAGAAAAAGTTGTCCCATAGAGTGATGAAGGTTATCTTATGTTGGTCCTCAAGACTGATTTTAATATGATTGTAGCCTAAAAAGCCATCCATGAGAGACAACATTTTATAACTTTTTGTTGAGTCCATGATCATGTCGATATTCAGATGGGGGAAATCATCCTTTGGACATGCCTTATTTATGTCACAAAAGTCCATGTAGATTCTAATTTTTCCTTATGGCTTAGTCATAGGAATAATATTAGAGATCCAATCAAAATAATCGCTAGGTCAAATGAAGCTAGCTTCCAAAAAAATTTATAGTTCTTCTTTGACTAACAATGCCACTTTGGAGTCCATTTTCTATAGTTTTCATTTGATCAGCTTATCATTAAGATGCATGACCAAATGGTGTATTATTAATGATTGGTCTAGTCTAGGCTTATCTAGATAACTCCATGCAAATATGTCTATAAATTATTTGAGCAACTTAATGATAAATTCACATTCCTCAGGTGTTAGGGATGCCCATAGTTTAACTATTTTGGGATGTTGTTCAGTCCCACTATTATCTTTAATCACCTCTTCAATGAGATAAGGTGATTAATCTTGTAAATATGGAGGCAATGACATTTTTGGAACATCTAAAGCAAAACAATTTGGGATTTTTATATCAATGTCAAAGTACTCTTCTGATTTGAAGGAGATGTGTGGAAGTTCATCCAAATTTTTAGGAAGCTCTTCCTCTTTATATTTCTCTTTGTCACTTTGATCATGGGGTTCTTGTTGTTCTTCAAAATATGTAAATTGACATAGATTTGTGGAAAATCCTTTCTTATGGTCTTCAGAGGGCATAAAATCTCAGGCTTCTACAAACTCCAACATTGCTTCATCATTTTGGAATGTATCAAAAAAGGGCTCCTATTCTTTATCCTAGTTAATGAGTGATGGATAGTAGAGGGAGATGTTGATGGTGGAAATGGTGGTGTCAGGGAAGAGGTTGGTGGTAATAATCTCCTCAAATTGACTATAAACCTAACCCATGTTGACTTCTTCATCAAAGAGAGATTACTTAGAGATCGATGGAGTATTAACAATAATATTATTTAGATCATCATCAAATATTTTGTACCCTAAACCGATATATTGTGGATTTTTTTGAACTATGATGGGTTCAAGCCTTCCTTGTTCTTGTCTCCCTAGTCCTTTTCCTTTATAATGCTTATTTTCTAACATCATATGGATGCAGGGGTATTGTGTTCACAGAGATATAAGGACCTCATTGTCTAGAATAATCCATGAATCATATGATTCTTCAATACATTCTTTTAATAATAAACTTACACTAGAAAAGGCCATTGGTCCAAATTGATATTTGATAATAGTAGCATTTTGCATGGTCGAGGACCCATAGTTGCATGGGAAGAGTGATAAATCACATACACAAAAGGTTTTATATTATTAATTCTCCATAACCCATAGATGTGATTTTTAAGTGGGTAACCTTAGGTAATGGATCTGATGCAGATACAAGTTGATCAGGGGATATATACTTGGTAGTTATTAGACTTAAGATGGAATTATCTATGCATGGACAATGATATGTTGATGAAGATGGATCCATTTGATATCTACAAAAGTGATCAATCTCTCTAGGGATGGTGACTTCCATACTAGAGTGGGGAAACTTTAGACACTAATGTAGGGTTGATGGGACAACTTGCATTTCATGGATCTATGGACATCTTAGTAATATGTTATAAGGTATATTAATATCTAGAACATTAAGTAGTGTTTGGTGTACTATAAGTCCCATGACAATGAGAAGGTAAATATTTCCTATATATGGACACTAATTATCATCATATGCCTTTATCATAATCAAGGTAGGCCTCAAAGATGTTTTTGAATACCCCAGTTTCTTCAAAAATCCTAGATTTCATAAATTTAATGTTTATCCTAGTTTATGAGTACCAGGAGATGTGGTGCTAGGTGTAGACATCTAATTCCTAACACCATTTGTGTTGAAATTGTTAATCTTACTCAAATTGCACTCAAATGCACATTTTAGGCCAAAATCCATAAAATGTGCTAAATAGTTCGAACTTGTCAAATACAAGTGTCGATTTAGGCTAGTGTATCCCTAAATAGGGAAATGCATTTTATATGATACCTAACTTTGATCAAATCATTTCAATTCAAAATGATGATTTCATCATTTAGTGCTCTACATCAGTCTTTTCTTATAATTCATTAATACACATCATGTACCTTTATTATTTTATGTTGGCAACATCCTAAATGGGAATACAGTTCTAATGCATCTAACATCACCTTCAAATTAATCTCGAGTCAAATTATGACCTAGTAATATGACTTTCTAACCATTTTGATTAATTGAGGGCCAATTTCCAAAGAATTGCACAAATGATGATTAATCTTGTGTAAGGCTAATTAATCTAAATCAAGAACTTAAATAGATTTTCCATGGAGGTTATTGAATATGTATTTTTGTAAATTGATTTCTAATAATTGCATCACCTAATGACATGATCAATGGGGTGACATCCACATGCCATAAATGCATAAAATATCTGAATCATAGTCTCTCATACCTCATTAATGTTCCTTCTTCCCAAATCATTATGAAGGCATTTATTGAGCATGGCCTTCAAAATTGAATGGATACTTAGCCACACATCTTGATCTCAATATGGATGGTCACAATTCATTCTAATCAATCTCAAAAATATATAAATAGAGAGGCCATGAACATCATTTTTAACCTAAAATTGGGTAAACTTATAATGATAAAATATCTCCACAATTCATTTGTGTTTTTATTTTTGTGTTATTTGGATTTGGATTAGCTTCATTGATAGGCAAGCTAGATATTTTCAATATCATGATCCTAGGTTTTATGGAGTGTTCTTGAGACATTGGAGGATTTTTCCACCATTGTTGTTGAAGACAAAGATGCTTAATCAAGGGGAGAACATGTTTTTAAGCTTCTTTTGAGCAATGGAGTCACTTGGGAAGGTAACAATTTACTTTCTTTCATTTGTATCTTATTTTTATTAACAAACCTTACATGAATAGATTATCTTGATTTAATTAGCTATTTATGTATTTTTATTTGATTTATAATCTAATCTACATTTTGGCACACCTCATGGGATCACACCCCACAAGTTTGATCACAAGGAACCTACAAGCAACCTACTAACCATTTTATTATAGGATCTTGGAGTGTGGAGGCAAAAAAGGTAAAAATTTGAGAAAAATGACATTTTTTTTTTGGAAGTCACAATTTTGTCCTCTAGATTGCAATCCCACAACTCACACAGTCGTAAGTTTGTCATTTTCAATCATAGTATTACATTATAACTAACGAGATTGTAACCCCAAATAGTGGGATTGTGACCCTGACCCAGCTTGACCTGACCTGACTTAAATAGCAAGATTATAACCTCGAATAGTGAGATTGTGACCTTGACCTAACCTAACTTGACCTAACCTGAATAGCAAGATTATAACCCTGAATGGTGGGATTATGACCCTGAACCAACCTAACCTGACTTGACTTGACTTGAAAATTGATATTATGACCCTAACCTAACCTAACTTGACCTAACTATTGATCATTTTTTGCCCAACATGCCAAAAAATAGTCCCCTTCTGTCCCTATTATTCTTGGCCATTTCATTTTTTGATTAACACAAGTCAAAGAATTTCTACAGACTCTGCTAGTCTATTTCTATGGACTCTGTAGGTGAAGTTTCTACGGACCTTGCAAGTCTATTTCTATGGACTTTATAGGTTAGTCTTTTGGCGCATGTTCAGATGATGTTGGTTTTTACAAGGCTTCTTCAGGCTCTTGTCTGAAAAAATTCACAAGGAAGGTTGGAATGTTTTAACCATTGAACCATTAAACCAATTCAATGCCTTGGTTCAACGCCTTGGTTCAATCGACAAGTTCATCGCTCAAGTTCAATGCCTTGGTTCAATCAGCCTTGGTTCATCGCTTTGGTTCAACATCTAAGTTTAATAGTTTTAGTTCATCACTTTGGTTCAACAATTTGGTTCAACAGCTAAGGTTTAATGCCAAAGTTCATTGCTTTGGTTCAAAGCTAAGTTCATCGACAGTTTCAATCAAATCGTTCATCACTTCGATTCAATGCCTTGGTTCAATAAGAGAATGGCGCACAGTGTTGAACCATTGAATCATTTTTGGTTCAAGCAGTTGGATCAAAGGAATGGTTCAAGCGGTAGATTCAAAGGCTCAGTGTAATGAATGAGTGGCACGCGGTGTTGAACCATTGAACCATTTTTGGTTCAATCGATCGGTTCAACAACTTAATTCAATCAGGCAGTTCAAAGGAGCATCCATAGAGCTGAGGGACAAGTGCCCTTTCAAAAGGTAGTTAGGTGTAAAGGCACCCTTCGGAAGGGTCATTTTTAAGAAACCCAAAAGCAAAATACAAGGATGAATTCTTTCAGACTTTTGTCTGAAGGAATTCCTTTAGACAAAAAGTTTGAAGAAATTTGGGGAGGCCACAGGAGAGAAAAAAGCCAAGAAAATTCCAAAGAAAAGGACCTAAGGAAAATTCCAAAGATATCAAAGCAACCAAGACAATTCTCATAGACTTTTTGTCTATGGGAAAATTATCTGAAGGAAAATCCTGCAAAGAAGAAAACTAAAAGCAGGAATCCGAAGGAATTTTCCAAGGATGGTGATGTCTCAGAAGCCATCAAATTTAAGAAGATAGACTAGCCGTTGGTTTTCAAGATGTGACGGGCCCACAAATGTCAAATTTTAAAACAAGAAATCTAGAGTGTAGAAGGTGCCAAGTGGCAAATACAAAAAATTTTGAAATGCTTTTTTAGGAGTAGTAGAACATGCCACATGTCCCCTGCAAGGCTCAATAGAAGCTGACAAGTGTCAAACATCTTTGGTCTCTCTCTTGTCCTATGGAGAAAGGTGGTGGGCCCTGACAAACTACTAAAGAGAGCAGAAGCTGCCACGCATCATTTTTGTAGTACTCTCTAAAGGTGTTTGAAGCTTCTATAAATTTAGTAGATATCTCCATGTGTCCCATCATAAACTCAGTAGAAGTTACCACATGTCAGCATCCACATTTCAAAGTGCCTTATGAGTTTCAAAGTGACGGGCCTGCATATGTCAAACTTTGTAAGAATTAATAACTATTGGTTTTCAAACAAATGGCATGAACTCAAAGGAATTCAAAGACTAAATTTTGGAGAGCTGAAGAACTAGCAAAGATAACCCGAGAGACGAAGGAGCAAAAACTGAGAAGGCAACCCAGGTGGCAAAAGGGAGGTGAGTTATATCTGCAATTGAAATAGTGTCTACCAATTGATTACCAAGAGGTGTGAATAGGTGATGAACAGTGAAACTCATCTTTCCCAATTCTACATTAATGAGCAGGCAATCCATGAAATTCCTTAAAGGAGCAATCTTTTGTAGACAAATAGCACGGCCCATAATTTCACCTTGAAACAAGGGGCCGACACAGCATTACCTTAGAGTGGCTTTCCTCTTCCCAATGATCAAAATGCACATGGTTTATTTGTAAAAAGGGTGCCAGAAGGCCTCCTTTCTTCCTCTATATATTGTAGACTTGTCATTTGGAAAATTATCTATCACATTTGTAAGGTGAAGCCCTGGCAAATTTTCACCTAAAATCAATAAACACATTTTTACCTCTATTCTGGTTAGATATCTCTGTGTGTGTTCGAGTGTCAATTATGTTTAGTCATTACTTTATAATGCTTTCACAAGGTTAACACCAATGCACCTAGTGTCTATAAGGTGCTATTCCTATGAGTGAAAAGGAGAGCTGCACCTGGAAGCACAGAGACAGAAGAAGCTACTATACAATGTGCCCTTTCCATAGCACCTATGGTGAGTCCTTATTTTCTATGTGTTCCATTAAAGCCTCCCTGTTAAGTTTCCTACATCATGGTCCTTTTGCTAGTTTAAATTGTATGTATGTGTTTGTATGGTTTCAAGTGTGAGTGTGAGTAGATCAAATCATTTGGTGCATCACCCCTTTTAGAGTAGGTTCTATTTTCATGTAATCCTTCTCCCTTTTCACCCCCCCCCATTATATATCTATATACATGTATTAGCACTTATTGGAACAACTCAGATGTATTAAAGGGATATAGCCCTTACCTAGAGACTCTCCCCTCTAGCTTCACCAGTCCCATAGGTGAGAGGGGAGTTTCCATTTTGATGTGTGGAAGGCAGGAGCTAGGCGTCCTGCCCCAGGTGCAATCCATGGCGTCAACAGTGAGACCAACTAAGACAAGTTTTGTCCAAAGAGTTAAAGAATTTTTGGTGTGTTCTTCAACCAACCAGCCTTTGAAGGCTTTTACATCAACACTAATGGTGACTCTGAGTTAAATCAACTAGTTAAGCAGTTCTGGTGCCATCAATAAACAATATTTTGGTATGTATAATTCCATCTTTTAGAGCCATGAACCTTGTTTTCCTTGGCTAGCATGGCTATTATCATTACCAGCCTTATGTTGATCCTTATTAGGTCTAATATGACTGGTCCCAGCCCTATCATGAGCTATATCAGCCTTATGCCTAGTCGTCTCATTGTGTCACTTCTCCTACTCAACCCAATCTCTTTACCAATCAACCTGTCTCCACCTTCAAATGAGCACTGCTAGGATATGAAAAGTATGTAATAGATCTTGACACCAGAAAGGGATGTGGCCAATAAATTCTTGATCATGTCATCCATCATGTGAAAAATGCACTGGATCAAGTTAAGAGTGAATGGGCTCCTATTGAAAGAGCCAATTTGCAAAGGCTTACAAGTGAGATGCTGGATATGAGTGGTATGATTGCATCTTTCGAAGAGAAGCTGAGTATTTATGAGAGGCAGCCTTATCGATTCTATCAACCTGCATACTCACTACCCCAAGTATCATATTAGTCATACACAGCCCTTGCTTATAAGCCAAGTCAAGCTTGTCAAAGTCCTTTCCCTAATCATGTTGAGGAGAGTTCCAAAATAGTAAATCTTGTGTTTAAGGCTAATCTTGATAAATAGATTGAATTGGCAAATATTCAAATGCAGCAATACATTCTGGCAGCAAGGGAAGTGGAATCCAAACCCTCACTACCCTCTCACATTGTGGCCCCATCACCCCAAAAAGAGATGCCCAGTCTGAATATCTTGAGATGGAATAAAGTAGTTGAGTCATGAAACAACAAGGAGGTGAAAGACATTGTCTAAGAGTGTGAGGTATAAAATGAGGTTAGTCCTTTTCAAGTCCCTCCCACCCTTCCTCATGAAGCTTCTTGCATTTCATGGCAACCTTCATGCACTCCTCATCTCTATAATGATTCCTATGAGTTCCAAGAGGTACAAAATGAGGATGATCTAGCTAAGTAGATTGAGGAATTAGAGGCTAAGATGAGACTGCTTGGAGAAAGAGAGATGGAGTTTTTATACCTTATAGAGGATCCGATGCCAAAAGACACCCCTTCCACTAATCCACAAGCTAATTTTTAATTTTGATGAAGTGTTGGTAAAGTGGAGGGATGAAAATCAATAAATTTTGGCCCAAGGTCTGCCCCCTCCTATTCTAGAGAAAACTCCCTCTTGTTTACCAAATCCTTCTATCAGATGGCATTTGCTCATTCTAACTCATTTGATGCATCAATCGACCCTGCCTCTAATCTTGTACACCTAGCTTTTTAGCACACCTTTTTCAGATAGCTCTTCTTGTACATGAGCAGACCCTCCCAAATATTCCCCAACCTCCTCAAGTCTTTCAACATGATCTCCAAATTCCAAGCTGGAAAAAGGAACATCATGAACCAGCTTAGGACCTTGAAGAGGATAAAGTTGTTGCCTGTTCACAAGAGCAAGATTCTAATCCCAAGATCATGAGTTGGAAGCAAACAGTGGAATCTTGGGGTAGAAAGGAAGAGGAGGAGAAAGGTTTTGCTCAAAACCTTGAAGAAGATGAGGCTACTCCTACTCCCGATGATGATTGTGACCTCCAAGAAAGGCTCTTCTAAGAGGATATAGATAGGCAAATTGTAGAGTTGGAATCCAGTGAGAGATTCCTTAGCTAGTGTGTGATGGACGGTTCAGACCCAATGGCACATTCCATGTCTGAACACACCCCACCTACACATCTCCAAGAGAGTTATTAGGCCACACCTTATATAGATGAAGTGCTGACCAAATGGAAAGAGGAGAATCATTCAATTCTAGTTTAAGGACTGCCTCCTCTTCCACATGAGTTCATCTATCAGCCTTCCACTTCACCCCTTCTTGAGGAGGAACCTATCTTGAAGGAAGCAAGTGAAGAGGAGTATGCTCAGTTCATGACTGATCAGGGAGACTTCATGAGTGCAGACAAGGAGGAGATCACCATAGGTACCCCCTTTGATGAACAAGAAGATAAGTCACAAGCTTTTGCCTCTATCTCTGATGATGAAAAAGTGATTTCTACCCCTTTTCTCATTTTGTAAGACATTATGGAGGGGCATGGACACTTTATTTACCATGATTTGAATGATTTATTTGAAGTCATTGGGGTAGGTTACACTATTCTTCAAGGGGGCTATGAGCTAGCTAAGAGTGGAAAAGGTAGCATTAGGACTCAAATAAGTATGTAAAGGGGCTATAGGCTTTCAGATTTATCCCTTCAAGAGGTTGGCAAATCTGAAGATACTTTCTTTGAAATCATCAAGGAGGATGGTCATACCATGAAACCTGAGCATGAGGTAGAAGAGAATAAGCCAATCAATGATGCATATCAAGGGGCTTATGGTGATGAGCTTGCAGCGATTGATTTCTTGATGAGATACACTAGCATGAAGAACCAATAAGAGGCAAGTTTCCAAGAACAAAAAGAGTACGTATATGTTGGAAGCATGTTTGAATGTAATCCACTCAAATACAAGCCAACCCAGGTGGTAGGAAAGAGGAGCGGGTCACTAACTCTCCATTTTATTTAGCCACTTGTCGAGCACTGTAAGTTTCCTTGCCAGGAAGGAGACTTAATAAGTTTTCCATTTAATCTAGGAGGGAAGCAGATGTACTTGGTTAGTTATGCATAGTAGTTGTTTTCAGTTTCTTTTCTTGTTTTCCCTAAGTGCAGTTTGCATAGGTAGTGTTTTTAGTCTTGTGTGTGGTTTCCCTTTTGTCTGGGGTAAAAAAGTTTCATGTTTGATTCTTAGATCTTTGGGGCTATTGTTAACTTTGTTCAAGCTGCATCTAACTCCGTGCCCAATGGACTTAAAGGTAACTAGTCTCTAAGCATAGCAGGCATGCTTCCCTTGGGAGTCACCAATTTATTGACCATTTTTTGCCCAACAGGCCAAAAATCAGTCCCCTTCTATCTCTGCTACTCTGAGCCATTTCATTTTTTTATTTTTGCACAAGTCCAAGAATTTTTATGGACTCTGCAGGTCTATTTCTATGGACTCTACAGGTGAAGTTTCTATGGACTCTGTAGGTCTATTTCTATGAACTTTGCAGGTTAGTCTTTTGGTGCATGTTCAGAGAATGCTAGGTTTTACAAGGCTTCTTCAGGATCTTTTTTGAATAAATTCACAAGGAAGGTTGGCATCTTTGAACCATTGAACCATTGAACTAGTTTAATGCCTTGGTTCAATCAGTAAGTTCATCACTCAAGTTCAATGCTTTGGTTTAATTGGCCTTGGTTCATCACTTTGGTTCAATGATTTGGTCCAACAGCTGAGGTTTAATGCCAAATTTCATTGCTTTGGTTCAAAGCTAAGTTCATTGGTATGTTTAATCAAATGGTTCATCATTTCGGTTCAATGCCTTGGTTCAATAAGAGAATGGCATGCAGTGTTGAACCATTGAACCATTTTTGGTTCAAGCGATTGGTTCAAGCAGTTGGTTCAAAGGAACGGTTCAAACACTTAGTTCAAGCGAAAGGTTCAAAGGCTTAGTTCAATGAATGAGTGGCATGTGGTGTTAAACCATTGAACCATTTTTGGTTCAATCAGTTAGTTTAATGGCTTAGTTTAATCAGGTGGTTCAAAGGAGTGTCCACAGAGCCAAAGGACAAGTGCCCTTTTAGAAGGTAGTCAAGCACAAAGGCACCCTTTGGAAGGGTCATTTTCAAGAAACCCAAAAGTAAAAGACAAGGATGAATTCTTTTGCACTTTTGTCTGAAGGAATTCCTTCGGACAAAAAGTTTGAAGAAATTTGGGGACACCACAGGAGAAGAAAAAGCTGAGAAAATTCCAAAGAAAAGGACCTGAGGAAAATTTTGAAGAAATCAAAGCAACCGAGACAATTCTCATATATTTTTTATCCATCGGAAAATTGTCTGAAGGAAAAGCCCACAAAGAAGAAAAGCCAAAGCAGGAAGTCGAAGGAATTTGGCAAGGACGGTGATATCCTGAAAGCTGTCAACTTTAAGAAGATAGACTAGTCGTTGGATTTCAAGTTGTGATGGGCCCACAAACATCAAATTTTATAATAGGAAATATAGAGCGTGGAAGGCACCAAGTGGCAACCATGAAAAGTTTTGAAATTCTTTTCTAGGAGTAGTGGAGCATGCCACATGTCCCCTGTAAGGCTCAATGGAAGCCAATAAGTGTCAAACATCTACAGTCTCTCTCTTGTCCCACGAAGAAAGGTGGTGGGCCCTGACGAATTGCTAAAGAGAGTGGAAGCTACCACGCATCATTTTCCATAGTACTCTCCAAAGGTGTTTAAATCTTTTATAAATTTAGTGGATACCACCAGGTGTCCCATCATAAACTCAGTGGAAGCCGCCATGTGTCGGCATCCACATTTCAAAGTGCCTTATGAGTTTCAAAGTGACAGGTGCGCAGACATCAAACTTTTCAAGAATAAATAACCATTGGTTTTCAAACAAATGACATGAACCCAAAGGAATTCAAAGACTAAATTCTAGAGAGCCAAAGAACTAGTAAAGGTAACCCGAGAGGTGAAGGAGCAGAAACTGAGAAGGCATCCTAGGTGGCAAAAGGGAGGTGAGTTATATCTGTAGTTGAAATAGTGTCTGCCAATTGATTAGTAAGAGGCACGAATAGGTGATGAACGGTGCAACTCATCTTTCCCCATTCTGTATTAATGAGTAGGCAAGCCATGAAATGCCTTAAAGGAGAAATCTTTGTAGACAAATGGCGTGGCCCATAATTTCACCTTGAAACAAGGGGCTAACATAGCATTACCTTGGAGTGGCTTTCCTCTTCCCAATGATCGAAATGCAAATGGGTCATTTGTAAAAAGGGTGCCAAAAGGCCTCCTTTCTTCCTCTATATATTGTATACTTGTCATTTGGAAAAGTATATGTCACATTTGTAAGGCAAACCCCTGGCAAATTTTCACCTAAAATTAATAAATGCATTTTTACCTCTATTCTAGTTAGATATCTATGTGTGTGTTTGAGTGTCAGTTTTGTGTTTAGTCATTACTTTCTAATGCTTTCACAGGGTTAACACCAATGCACCTAGTGTCTATAAGGTTCCATTCTTGTGAGTGACAAGGAGAGTTGCACCTAGAAGTGCAGAGACAGAAGAAGCTACTATACAGTGTGCCCTTTCCACAACACCTATGGTGAGTCCCTATTTTTTATGTGTTCCATTGAAGCCTCCCTATTAAGTTTCCTACAGCCTGGTCCTTTTGCTAGTTTAAAGTGTACGTATGTGTTTGTATGGTTTCAAGTGTGAGTGTGATTAGGTCAATTCATTTGGTGCATCACCCCTTTTAGAATAGGTTATGTTGTCCTGTAATCCTTCTCCCTTTTCACCCCCCCCCCATTATATATCTATATACATGTATTACCACTTATTGGAACAACTCAAATGCATCAAAGGGAGCTAGCCCTTACCTAGATACTCTCCCCTCTAGCTTCGCCAATCCCATAGCTGAGAGGGGAGTTTCCATTTTGACGTGTGGAAGGCAGGAGCTACGCGTCCTGCCCTGGGTGCAATACACAGCGTCAACACTAACCCAACTTAAATAGAAATATTATAACTCTAAATAGAAGGATAGTAACCCTGACCCAACCCAACCTAACTTGACCTAACCTGACTTGAATAGTAGGATTGTAACACTAAATAGCAAGATTATTAGCCTAAGTAGTGATATTGTGGTTTTTTATTAAACTAACCCAAGTAGCGATATTGCCTATTTGAATCACATTTTTTTAGAGTAGCGAGATTGTATTGTAGAGCAATAGGATTGCACTATGTGAAACTTGAGAGATAATTTTTTAAGTTTGTTTGTCTCATTTGAAAAGATGCTTCAAGGCTAAACAAAATTCTAACTTTTTCCTTGCAGGGCCAACTTGAAAAAGGATCTAAACAAGCTTAATCTAGTCTTTTTAAACTCTTTTCAAGTGCTTAAAAAGGATTAGGAACATTTATTTTGGTGCTTAAAGAAACACTTAGATGTTTATTTGAATGTTTTGTAGTTGTTCTTTATAAGTTTACAACTTAAGGCTAAGGGGCAAAAAGAACATCGCCAAACTTTTTTGATTTAAGTGATTTAAAATTGAACACATTTCAAAGTTTGTCTTTAATAGATCATTGCTTTGTTAGATTTGATTGGGAAAAAGAAAGATTGTGCATGTATGCTCTCCTACCCATCCCTGTTAGGGAAATTATGATATCAAAAGATCCATCTTTATTGAAAAAGTACCTTAGTCTAAAGGTATAAAAGAGAATTTGTGAAGGCTCTACCCAAGACCCGCATGGGTTGGGTGATTTAGAAACAACCTTTAAAACTCTTTTACTTGTCATTTATTTTTTCATCTTAGCTTATGAGGGGGATTTCATTACCTCCCATAAGTTCTATAGAGAATATTTGACCTAGGGTTTCATCTCCTAGCATTGTATTGAACCCTTCTCCATGGGAGGTATATAAATTAGGATCACCTATAGGGATGGTGGTTTGAGTAGTTAAACCATCTCTTATCACTAGGTTAAGCCCATGGGACATATGATCATGTTGGACATCACACTACACTAAGTAAGTGATGGATGTAGTTTTTATAAAAAGGTCAAGACCTTTTTATAATAAGCCATATGACATGGACCTAAATGACATGTTGATTCTCTTGCATTTTGATGTGAAATTATTGTGCATGGGATCCATCTAGAAATGTTTGAAAACTTACTAGTTTAGTTAACCCTACTTTACCACACCTTATTAGTTTAGGGCTTAAGATGATTAATTAGTTGATTTATCTTTTTCTTAGATTACTTGGTCTTATTTTGGGTCAAACCTACTTGTCAACATAAACATCATAAATCAAAACACATTGTCCCCAAATTTATTGAATAAGGAGGCGTTACGTTGTCCAGGTGAAAATCAAACTTTTCCTTGTTCAAATTTGTCATCATAAACATTGTGTCATCATTGGTCTATTTGGTGTAGTTATGCTACCCATTTGAGTCTAAATTATTTTCCAAATTATCTTAAGTCCTTCATTGATAATTCACATTCAAAATTGAACCTTTCTAAGTTTTAAGGGTTGATGTGTTAAATTATAATCACCATTTACACATTAAACTTATTTTAAATTGGGTTTAATTTTCTATTTTCTGAATTAAGGGCCATTTTATAGACTCAAAATCACACTTATCATCTTTATGGACTTAAATAATCTTGTTCATCACTCAAACTTTAAGTCCTAGAACACATTTTATACTATCACCATGTGGAGGTGTTGTGTTGCCCATTTGGTTTTAGTTTTATACTTAGGAATTCTTGCATGTTTTCACATCATGATTTTGTTAGTTCACATTGTCTTATTCATAATCTAAAGAGTTTTATTCTATTTTTATAATGTTAATTCATCAAATTTAAATTAGGTTTTATAGTATTGACATATCATAAAGGTTTACGTTTTAGTGTGTAAGTCACACTCTAGATTTTTGAGTTAACATACCCTCTTCCAATCTATACGATTTCGACTTTACCAAAAGTTGAGTAAATTTATGAACCAAATATTCTAATTATGTGTGGTTCTAATCCACCCTCCTTTTTATAATCTCTTTGTTACGTTATTCATTTTTTGAAAGAGAAGATCAAACCCATACCTTATTCATAACATTTGTAAAAACATTGATATAGATCTAATCAAATGTAGAGAACAACTCTTTTTAGACATGACTCAAAGGTTCACTCATATTGGGGTCTCTTATGGCCCTAGCTCTAAGGATGAATAATATTATGATGGTCAAGATAATTATATTGTCTTTGAGGATATTCTTATAATAGTAGGATCTGAGGAAGAATACAATCAATATCAACATCAAGAGAGCCAATATGAAGCACTTCTTAGGTTGATAGAATCAGGTGCTATACTACCTTCAGATTTTCCTATGGAATAATTGCATACCTTAGTTAGAGAAGAAGAACTACAATGGCAAGAGAAAGATTTTTCACAAGTAGATATACATTCTTATTTTAACAAAGGTAAATAAATGCTTATAGAGTCAAAACCCACAAATCCAGATCTTATAGAGAACATCAAGAAAATAAGTCAATGATATACTAATTAGCTTATCATAAACTTAACTGAATTATTGGTTTCTACTTAAATTCACAATGATGCTTTAAAATAACAAGAAAATGTGGTTAAGATTACATAATAAACATTTGTTGAGAACATAACAGTGGTATATCAAGGTAACCTAAACAAAAAGTTAAAGTCATAAGAGATCTTACAAAATGTTCTCGTATAAATGGAATATAAATTCTTTAACCATTATTAACCTTGTGTCACTTTATAAAATTAGGGACCCAAACATTCATTTCATATTGAGGAGATCCCTCAAGACAAATTGGCTAGTTTATCTCAACCAACATAAAAATTGGTAAATAGATAAATAATTTCCCAAAATCAACAAAACACTAGATAGTCAAATTTAGGGAATGTATTACAATCCAAGAATCAGTGGCCCATCTACTCGACTCTAGGAGAAAATAAAACCAAGTCATGGAACTTAGGGTGTACATCCTTCATAAATCCATGCAACAATAGGGGCACATTACACCCCAAAAATAAAAATAGAGTCACATTCTACCCCAACAACAATAACAACAGGGGCACATTCTACCCCAACAACAATATCAAGGGCACATTCCACCCCAACAACAATATCATGGGCGCATACCACCCTAATATCATTATAACCAATCCATGAATGCACCAAACATGTAAGAGTAGAACTCCATGAAGGAGATTTTGCAATGATTGGAGATGAATAACAGAGTCAAGAAGTATAAATTCAATGAGATATGTCCATCTCCATTTGATTTGACCATTCTCTAAACCCCATTTTTACCTCATTTTGAGGCACCAAATTTTGATAAATATAAAGGAAAGGGAGACCCTTGTGAGCACATACAAGCATTTTTTTATTTTATGCCAAGAGGTTGCTTATAGTAGTAAGTACTTACTATGACTATTTCTATCAAGTTTAATAGGATAGGATCTTGATTGGCTAGTTAAATTACCTAAAGTATCAATTGTAGATTAGAATAACTTGTCAAAAAAGTTCATCAACCATTTCTCTTAAAACATAGAACATGAACTAGCCATTGTTGACTTGTGTAAAGCCAAACAACATGATGGTAAAATTTTTACCATATATCTATAGAGATGGAGAGCATTGGTGGGTCACTTTTAGCATAACTATACAGATAAGCAATTCATATATATATTTGCATAAAACATACATCTTGAGGTTATGCACAATCTATGTCTAGCTTGTGCTAACTCATTCAAGGAAATTATCGACAAAGGGGTGTAGATTAAGAAGGATCTTATTACTAAGTTCTTGTCAATATTTTCATGTAAGGCCAAACATAAAATTAGTCCCAATAATCTACATAGAATGTTATGCAAGATAAGCCTCAGGGCTTTAACAAGAACAAGAACATGGTTAGAAATGGGGTGACTAAAATAAGGCATGTACAAATGGTGTAGGCTCCACCTCCCTTGAGTGTAAAATTATCTCCCCCAATCCACCACCTAATTTGTAGATACAACCTATATGTAGAATATTTCATAACAATTTCAAAGTATTTAGTAAGTTAGGAGAACTGGTTGAAATAGTGCTTCAAAAGCTCATAGCAAAAAATATGATTGTATGGTCAATATCAAGGCCATTTCCTCATGATCAACTAAAACTAGATGGTACAAAGAGAATGAGTGGTGAAAATTCCATCATGTAGCTAGTCATAGTGCATACTATTGTGTCCAATTATAACACATCATTGAAGACTTCATTAAAAATGGTGAACTAGAGATTAAATTAGCCCTTAATTAGGACACAAATTAGGATATGCGTATCTATAAGGATCCCTTTCCTCAACATAATCCACCACCACCAATAAATAATCAAAACCAAGGTTAGAATCAAGGATAGAGGCAAAATAATAAAACCAACATCAAGGTCAGAATCATAATGAGCATAATCAGGATCATAATGCCCATACTAATAATGTGGCTCATAACAACATGTATAATTATAAAAAATACTATGGGGCACATTTATGCTACCCACATTACCATTGTTACTATGAAACCACATGAAAAATATCATGTTCCTCATAGCATGGGACCCATGATTATAGGGTCAACACCCTCTTCCCCTAGTAATATTGCATCTAGTTCAAGTAGTGCAGCTATGACTCTATTTTCATGGGTTACTAGTTTTTAACAACACCCTTATTCTAATTATAAAGGCTCACTGTCAACTCAAAATTATAGAAATATCGCTAGACACCCATGATTCATCATCCAAGGCCCTTTGCCTTCCTCTTCTAATTATAATGGCTCCTTTCCACCTCTAAGTTGTGCAGTCACAACTAGATACCTGTGAGTCACCATCTAGGGCCCTTTGTCCACTTATTTTAAGAACCCAATGATAAAATTATCCAAAAGGTTCCAAAGGCAAATATTTTTCCAACAAAATCTAAACTAACTCAATCCACATTCGAAAAGCCTTATAGTTTAGCATACTAATTGAATAAAACCCCTACATAAATTTCTATATTAAAACTCTCACAGACATCTAACGTCTATAAAACTATTCTAAATAACCTTTTAAAATAATCCATTGTTCCTAATGATATAAATCCTACTCAATTCTAGAACCTATTTAGACATTTATCTTTATTTTAGCAAATCATGTTTGACCAAAAAGACATGTCCACTCTTGGCCCAAATCATAATAACCCATTAGACATTGAGATAATCATTATAGATCATAAGATCAAGTGAGTTATTATAGATAATGGTTCAAGGATGAACATCATATCCCTTAAGTTGGTACAATTATTGGGCTACATTGACAAAGACATTCAACCAAAAATAACTAAAATCAAGGCTTATGACAATGCCAAAAGGGAATCTTCAGGCACAATCTGGTTACCAGTCATGGTTGCATCTATTTCTCACCACACATTATTCCATATTATGTCTATTAAAATTCCTTATAAAATATTTCTTTTTCATCCTTGGATCCATGAAGTACAAGGCATTCCTTCCACCCTCTATCAGTGCCTTATGTTTCCCCATGGTGGGATTGAGGTTATTATTCCCACTTATCAACAACCATATCAATACTACAAACAACTTAAGGCTAAATTTCATAATTATAACTATTTCCCAAGCTCTAAGTTTGTTGCAAAAAATAACAAATCCATATTTTCACATCCATATCCATCAAATTATATCGACCCTAGTGATCTAGCTTCCACTTCAGCTGATCCATTTCCCACAGCTCTTGTGAAGTAGTTTATTATTGAAGATGTGGAAATTTTCATGTACCATCTAAATGATGCCTTCTGTGTTAAAAATTTTCCTAAATCCCATAAAACATATGGTAATCCTAAACCTTCATATACTCCTAATCGACCAACCAGATTTGGTAACTAAAGAAGAAACAACAAAAACCACCAGTGGGTTTTATACTTGATGTTGTGCCAAAAAAGATCGCAAGTATTTTATCAAGGGAGATTGGTTATATTATAAAGGATTTGATAATTGATTACAAAATTCAAAGTATCCAATACCTAATCAAATCATGGATCATCTTGATTATATATGAAAAGGCCTTGGCCCATGAGCACAAGGAATCCTAGAACCCATATCAGCTGGAGTAGTTAATTGGAATCATGGTCTTAGATATATACCACCTGGGGGTGACCTCATGACTTTTGATAGTGACTCTTCGAAAGTGACTAATGATGAGACTCTTGATATCAAATCAACATGCCATTATAGCCTTTTCAATGAGCTTAATGGCATAGACCTATTTGATTCAAATGTCATTTTAACCTTAACCATTGGAGCTTCCCATCCTGAAGTAAGAACCCATTCTATTGGTTTTTCCCTTCCTAAAGTATAACATCATATTTTTACCATTTTATCTTTCCATATTAAATCAAACCCTCATTTTTACATATACCTTTACCATTTTAAACTTATTTATTGGGACCAACAAGATTTGATTATACACCTCGATGAGTTTCAGAATGAAGAATCAATTTTAGAATACATGGGCCTGAGAGATGGATTGCCCATTGGTGATCATAAACAAGGATTTGATTTTTCATTGGATCCTTTTGCCTACTTTAGAAATCAAGCAAACGTTTTTGGTCATAATAAAGAACAAACATCAAGATCTTTAGGTGAAAATATCTTTGAGGCACTCATCGATTAGGGAAAAAGTAAAGAAAAAGATAATCCTTTGAGTGGAAACCTATTTCAAGCACTCTTAGGTAGGAAAGTTTTATCATCCCCTCAAGATGCAAAAGGTCCATCTAGCCCAAGTTTTATGCCCAGTACAAGCATCTCTTCATAAAAACAACAAATTTTTGAGCGTCTTGCTCTAGAATTTCTAGGGGTTTTTGCTACTTTGTCTTTACTTGAGATGATGGATTCTAATTTGTCATACTATCCAAAACTTTGGGAGGAACAATAAGAAGATATGGTAGAAGAAGATGATCATGATCATACATTGCCTACAATTTTATAATATGGATCCACACTCCTTGTGGAAAACATGATAGAAGTGAACTTAGGAACCTATGAGGATCCCAAAATTGTTTATCTTAGAGCTTCCCTTATTGAAGTAGAACTTGAACAAATTATATCCCTCCTAAGGGATTATATTGTCATCTTTGCTTGGGAATATTTTGATAGGTTTGGATTTAACCTAAACTTAGTTATGCATCACCTTGTTGTCCATCTTGATGCTAAACCAGTCAAGCAGAAATTGAGGAAGATGCATCCATGCATTGCCCTATTGGTTAAAGTAGAATTAGAAAATTTATTAGGAGAAGGATTTATTATACCACTAGATTACTTTGAATGGATCTCAAACATAGTCCTAGTGAATAAAAGGACCCCAAGTATATGTATTTGTACTAATTTCAAAGATATCAACAGAGCATGCCTTAAAGATGATTTTCCTCTACCCAACATCAACATGATTATCAACTCAACTACTAAATATGAGATCTTGTCTTTAATGGATAGATTTTTTAGATACAATCAGATCAAGATATCCTAATAAGATCAACACAAGACTACGTTCACCACTCCATGGGGAACATTATATTACCAAGGCATGTCATTTAGCTTGAAGAACACTAGAGCCACATATCAATGTACCATGGCTATCATCTTCCATGACATGCTGCATGATATTATTGAGGACTATCTTGATGATATACTAGAAAAATCAAGAATAAGAGTTGGACATCCTAATGTTCTATGAAGAATCTTTGAGAGGCTTCATGAATATAAAGTTTACCTAAATCCTAAAAAATGTGTCTTTGGAGTCACATCAGGTAAATTGTTAGGTTTTATTATATCACAAAGAGGGATCGAAGTCAACCCTTTAAAATTCAAGGTTATTATGGAAATGCCTCCACCAAAAAATCTTAAATAGCTATGAAGCCTGCAAGGTAAGGTCTAATCTATATGTAGATTCATTTCTCAAATGGTAAATGAGTTTCACCCATTTACCTATCTCTTAAAGAAAGGGGTGAAATATCAATGGGATGAAGATTGTTAGATAGTATTTTTGAATCTTAAGACATACTTGATCAACCTACCAATCTTAAGATCACCAACATAGGGAAAGCCACTACTTCTTTACATATTAGCCACAAATCATGCACTGGGGGAATTTTTGGCCCAACATGATGATCATGGTAAGGAGCACACTATGTATTAATTAATCTACACATTGGTGTATTATGAACATAATTATACGCCTATTAAGAAGGCATGTTTGGTTATGGTGTTTGTTACTCAAAAATTGTAAAATTATATGTTAAATAACAAAACTATTATCATCACCAAGGTAGACCCTCTCAAGTTCCTCTTATCTAAAATAGCTCTTCAAGGATGCATGGCTAAATGGGTTATGCTCCTAGGTGGTTTGACATTGAGTACCAGAATCAAAAGGTAATCAAAGGGTAAGTAATTGATGACCAGCTTACAGAAGCTCCTATTGAAGATAATCAACCTCTCAAATTTAACTTCCTAGATGATTTTATTATGTTAATATAATAAGCATCACATGAAACTAAAAAATGTAATCTATATTTTTATGGATCCTTCACATCCTACATATCTGGAGCTAGCAGATTATTGATTACACCATAGGGGGATCTGATTCCCAAAGCATTTCATATATAATTTCATTGTATTAACAATATGGCTAAGTATGAGGCATTGATCATAGGGCTTCACCTTGACATATAGTGGGATATCTAGAGCTTGAAGGTCTAAAGTGACTCCCAATTAATCATCAATCATACCAATGATTAGTATCAAACTAGGGATGACAAGGTTGTTCCTTACAAGTAAATTGTTGATAATCTCAAAGGTCATTTAAATATCTATAGTTTGAACAAGTTTTAAGAGCAAATAATATATCCACCGATGCAATGGTGATGATTGGTTCCATGATACAAATTGATGATAGCACTAAAGAGTATCAGTTCCTAATTGAAAATATTCTATAGCCTACACATGTCTTGTCAGATTTAGAGAGAGTATGTGTTATTGCTAGTCCTAATCCCCCTCTTGAACTACCATGGTACCAAGATTTTTATAATTACTTCCATGATCATGTATTCCTATCCAACCTTTCCAATAACTAACATAAACTTTTCCTTCACCATTTATCATGTTATACCCTCCTTGGAAACATGTTTTATCGTAAAGGCTATGATGGAACGCTTCTTCATTGTTTACTATCAAGAGAATCCAAAATAGATTTAAAGGAGGTTCATGAAGTAATGTGTGGGGCCCACACCAACAGTGTAGTCTTAGCAAAGAATCTCCTCAAAATAAGGTATTATTGACCTAAAATGGAGATCTATGCTTACAATTATGTAAAGAAGTGTGTCCTTTGTCAGTAACATGTTAACTTGACACATGTACCTTCTTTACCACTATAGCCGATCACAACACCATGGTCATTCTCAATATGGGGTCTCAATCTAATTGACAAAATTAACCCAATATCTTCATATGGCCATAAGCATATCCTAACTACCATCTAGTATTTTACTAAGTAGATTGAGGTCATACCTCTCACTTACATCACTAGGAAACAAATTGTCAAATTTATTCATTACCATATCATCTATCAATATGGCATCCCTATCTATATTATATCTGATAATGGAATATCCTTTATAAACCAAGATGTAAAATTTGTTTGTGAAAAATTCAAGATCAATCAATAGAAATCAACTCCATATAACCCGCAAGGCAACGGACAAGCTGAGGCATCAAATAAAACCATTGTAGTTATTTTAAAGAGATTGTCAATTATGTTGGTTGTAATTGGCACTTGAAAATATTTCCTACCCTTTGGGCTTACAGAACCAATCATCGAACCCCAATAGGAGCCACTCCATACTCCCTTGTCCATGGCACCAAATTTATTATCTTGATCAATATCAAGACACCATCCTTGTGAGTCTCACTAGAACATATTGAAGATTATGAGGACTATAGAGTCTCAAGGCTGCAAGAACTATAACTTCTTGATGGTAAGTGTTTGGCTAGCCTAAAAAACTTACAGGCCTATCAAAATAGATTACAGAGAAGCTATAACAAGAAAATTATCCATTGAGAGTTTGATATTGGTGATTTGGTTTTGAAAGAGAGCAAAAAAAACACTAATGTTGAATGTAATAAAAAAGGTAAGTTTTATCCTAATTGATTGGGATGATATGTCATCATGGTGAACTATGGATCAAGTACATATCAACTGGCTAAATTAAATGGTGAAGAATTTCTAGAGCCCATGCACATCATGCACCTTAAGAGGTTATACGCTTGAACAACTTTGAATCATTGTCTACAAGACCCCTGACTTGGGGGAAACTTATGCTAAAGCAATTTTATCCTACCATTTTATCCTACCTTGAGCACATTTTATACTACCCTAGACCACTCTTCTCAACTCTAGATAGTGAAGGCTTTGAACTATTTGCACTCTGAACACATTTTATCATATCCTAGATTGTTCTCTTCAATAACCATATTATTTAGACCATTGTTGAAAGAGAACCCTATTCTTTATCCCACCCTGGACTGTTCATGTGTTGGACCCTATTCTTTGGACCATTCTCTTAGAGAACCATATTCTTTGTTATGTCTTGGACATGTTGTAAGCTTAAATGCTTTTAACTCTTGACCAATTATGATCTTGATTATGTCTTATGAATACATTTGACATCAGTTCTACAAAGTATTTTAGATAGGATAGTATTTTACAACTTACTCTATAGATAAGTTAATAAGAACATCTTCTTAGCTTAGGATCTACCTGTCATATGGTTCTTCAAATTGATTTCATGATGCACACTGTTCTATATTACATTTGTTTCTCTCTATAGGCATTGTTGTCTTTTTAATACCCTCACTCTTGTTGATTTTTGAGCATGGGAAATTGCATCCATCTTAGCTATTTTATTGGAACTTATAGTCTCAAAGGAGCATCTCCTTGACTAGATAGTCCCACCTTGTGCATATTTTATCCCAAAAACATTGGAAATACTTTAGAAATACCAAAAACATTAGATAACTAATCCACACAAAAAAATATAGTCTTACACTTTTTTACATTATTGTCCTCATGATCTTACCATTTTTTAAGCATTTTATCCTTCTGACTTTCCACTATTCCACGCACTTGCCATTTTACAAGAGTATTTTCTCTCATCCCACCACCTTGTCATTTTTCAAGACCAATCACATTTTTCAAGTCTTCCCTTTTCTTTTATAAAATTAATCATATGTATATGATCATCATCATGTCTTCTATACCACTTCCTGGGAGTATATTTGGTTTGAATTTCATGTTAGAACATGCATCCATGAAACTATGTAGGTAGCATCCACTTGTCTTGTACATCTGGAGTCATCTCATTTAACCCCTTCCTTTTATTCTATTCCCATATTTCTTCTAATTTTGTTCCTCTTTAATTATGGAATAAATTTTGTGTCCTTTTTCTTTTTTACGTTGTGGTGGAAAGTAACGCCTCTCTCACATGTGCATGAACAATTGTATTTAAACTGCACTAACTAGGTTTTTGTTTGTGTGTGTTTATTTGAGTTTTATTGGTGTTTTATTGTGATTTCACACATATCTATTTATTTCTTCTCCTTTTATCTTTTTATTACTTCTTGTATCATCTTGGTTTTGTGTTTCCCTGTATGTTTTTGCTTATCTCTTTTATGTTTCAGAACATCTTGATGATTCATATGGATCTTGATTATTTATATCTTGGTTTCATGTTGTTAAGATGTTTTTTATTTTTATTTTTAAAACATTATTATTCCTACTTGAATCTTGATTATTCATATCTTGATTTTAAGTTAGGTTCATTTATGTTTATCTTTTTCTTTGTCTTTTTTTTTTGTTGAAATGTAAATAGTTTGTAACTCTAGTTTTGGTCATTGTTTTACCATTATCGTTAGTTATAGGTATTCACATTTGAACTAGCTCAAATCAATTGGAATATTATGTCATTTTAAGTTATTCATACTTATGATGCCTAATTTATTTTTCTATATCAAGCACTTTATGCTCAAGTTTCAATGTCTTCATGTCAACATCATTTCGATGAATAGTGATTAAGAACACTATGCATAATCTAGGCTCATGATATGAAAATAGGCATCTAGGTATCATGCATTTTATCACTTGACTCTATGCTTAGACATGCATATATTCACATACATTATGATTTTGATCAAACTTTGGTCATTTTTTTCATCCCTCATTCCATTCTATCCCATTTCCTGGGTGAACTAAATCAGCTTGAGGTCTTACTAAACTATTTAGGTAGCACTCAATTTCTATTGAGGTCATCTTGGCTATCTTTCATTCATATTTTCATATCTTTCATCACTTTGTGTATTCTTTTATGCTTGGTTTCTTGTGGCTTTCTAAGATAGTTTACCATCGCATGTATATTTACGCCCATTTATTTTAACATATGCAATAGGTTATTTCCTTGAGCTATTTTACTTGTTGATTCACCCATGCTAGAGCACAAACTTTGAATAACATTAGAATCAAATTAGCCTTAAAAGGGAAAACCATTCTTTATTCTTTATCAGTGATCAAAATTACCCTTATTAGGGTAAAACTATTTTATCTTGATCAAATCTTCTCTACTGGAGCACCTCTTATTATCATCTCTTTGGGGACCACATTCTCCTTTTCCTCTAATTCCAAGCTCTCCACACTTTTTCCCATGATGGTGATGTTTTAGTGTGTAACTTGTCTCAAGATTGATCAATACCATAAGCATGCAAATTACACTCTCAAATCGGGTGCATTTCAAGTGTGTCCTTTACATGTTTGGATTGAATCCTTCCTAATCCCCTCATCTTTGGGGCCCATTATACCTATAATTAAATTTTGATCATTAATGGTGACCATGTGTGAAAACATTATCTTGTTTGGATGTGATCTATTATATGGGTTAATCTCTCATTGTCCCTCTCTTTTCAAGAGTCCATCCTTCTCTTTCATCCTAGTATGTCCTCTCAAGGGGGTATCATGGGTCATTTCCAATTCTTCTTGACAACTCTTTTCTTTGAAAAAATGTTACTTCACTTGAATGTCTCACTATGCCTTCTCAAATAGGGGTAAAATGTATACATCCAATTCCTAACACCATTTATGTTAAAATTGTCAATCTTACTCAAATTCACATTTTAGGCCAAAATATATAAAACATGTTAAATAGTTCAAAATTATCATATATAAGTGCTAATTTAGGCTAATGTATCTCTAAATGGGGAAATGCATTTTATGTGATACCTAACTTTGATCAAATCATTTCGAGTCAAAATGATGATTTCGTCATTTAGTGTTCTAGATCACTCTTTTCTTCTAATTCATTAGTACACAACATGTACCTTTGTTATTTTGTGTTAACAACATCCTAAATGGTAATATATTTATAACACATCTAACATCACCTTGTAATTCCTTTTGAGTCAAATTATGACCTAATAATATGACTTTATAACCATTTTGATTAATTGAGGGCCAATTTCTAAAGAATTGCACAAATGTCGATTAATCTTGTTTAAGGCTAATTAATCTAAATCAAGAATTTAAGTGGATTTTCCATGGACGTTATTGAATAGTTCTTTTTGGAAATTGATTTCTAATAACTACATCACCTAATGACATGATCAATGGGGTGGCATCCACAAGTCATAAATACATAAAATATTTAAATCATGGCTTCCCAAGCCTCATTAATGCCCCTTCTTCTCAAATAATTATGAAGGCTTTTATTAAGCATGGACTCCAAAATTTAATGGATACCTAGCCACACATCTTGATCTCAAGATGGATGATCATAATTCATTCTGATCAATATATAAATAGAGAGGCCATGAACATCATTTTTAAGCTAAAATTGTGTAAACTTATACTGCTAAAATCTCTCCACAATTCATTTATGTTTTGATTTTTGTGTTATTTACATTTAGATTAGCTTCATTGATAGGCAAGTTATATATTTTCAATATCATGAGCCTAAGTTTTATGGAGTATTCTTGAGACATTGGAGGAGTTTGCCACCATTGTTGTTGAAGACAAGGATGCTTAATCAAGGGGAGAACATGTTTTTGAGCCGCTTTTGAGCAATGGAGTCACTTGGGAAGGTAATGGTTTACTTTCTTTCATTTGTATCTTATTTTTATTATCAAACCCTACATGAATAGATTGGATTGATTTAGTTAGCTCTTTATGCATTTTTATTTGATTTCTTGGACTAATTCTTGACTAACCATTTCTTTTAATCCAATCTATAGTGGGATATAAAGACTTCAATGAACAATGGATAATTATGGTGGGGGGAAATTGGAGGCATGTCTTGAGAACCAAAAGTAATATACTATGAAGGGGATAAATGTCTCACCAATGCCTAAAATTAACTAGTATCTAGATCACTAAGGACCTTAATATCATTTAAATTTTGATTAAGGATCTCCCAATGTAGAGAAGAGGTTTTAAGAAGATCCATTAATGAGATTTGATTTGGCATCTTCTTGAGCTACTAAATAATATCATAAGACTTATTGTAAGAATTTGAAACTTTCTTAGAAATATTCCTCTTTTGATTAGTATAAGAAGTAGAAGGGTCTTTATGTAATTAAATTACTTATATGTTTGCACATAATGATTATATATTGCATAAAATAAGCAAATATTATAAATCATACAATAATAATTGACATTAAAGTAGAATACTAGATAATATAGAAAAGCCACTTTGAGGGGGAAACCTCCACAAAAATGCACTAAGAGAAGAATATTTAACATGATGATCAAAGACTAACCACTACCTCCTATATATAGTCTACTTAGCTATGTTTATTTCATAGGCCACATAACTAAGAACACAGATAAATGTAAAAATAATATAAAGAGTTATGTAAGCCACAAGTTGGCCACACATATCCTTAGACATACCAAAGGTTAAGGGTGTAGCATGCCCCTCCCCTTCAAAATAATGTTGTCCTCAATGTTGAGTTAACTCTGGATGTTGTTTCATAAAGGATTCATCCTCTCAAATGGCATATTCACAAGGCGAATTCTTCTATTTGATCAGGTACTTCTTAATCACTCTAGACCATATTTTCTTAGTACGCATTTGAAGGATCACCTCAAGATCAAGAATAACTCTTATTTCCTCATCCAATTCTAGTAACTCAATTTGAGTATCAAATTTGTGTCTAATGACTTTCTTCAGACATGATACATGAAATATTATATGTATGCAAGTGGAGGAAGGAAACTCTAACTTGTAGGCCACACTACCAATTCTTTGTAAGATCTGATAGGGCCCATAATACTTAGGGGGAAACTTTTTATCCTTTTTCTATTACTTTAAATACATATACTTATATGGCTACAATCAAATAAAGACCCAATCACCAATGTCAAAATGTCTCTCACTTCTATGTTGATCTACCTACTACTTCATGTGATTCTGAGCCATGGCTAAATTTTCATGCAAACTTTCAAAGACCTCCTATTGATGGTGAATATGTTCTTCAACTACACAAACCTTAGTATCAACCTTTAAGGTTGAAGTGATGTATGGAGGGTGGTATCCATATAGTGCCAAAAAAGGAGATATTTTGGAAGAACTATGAATAGAAGTATTATACCACCATTCAACAAGTGGCAACTAATGAACCCATTTATCCTATTTATCATAAATAAAACAATAGAGATGTCCTTTCAGACATTTTTTTATTACCTCAATTTGTCCATCTGATTGAGGATGATAGGATGAACTATGAGCCAACTGGGTGCCCAAACATGCAAATAACTCAGTCTAAAAATTGTTAGTGAAAATGGGATCTCTATCACTGATAATGATCTTAGGGGTACCATGCAAATTTTGAACTGTATTGAGAAAAGAAGAAGCTATTATACTAACAACAAATGGCTATAATAAAGAACAAAAATGATCATACTTACTAAGATGATCTACCACAACCATGATAACATTTTGACCATCAAATCTCAGTAACCCTATAATGAAATCCATAGACACCTCTTCTCAACATTGGTTAGGGAGGATAAAGGCTGTAAAAGACCTAGGGTTTTGATAGTTTCTCCTTTATTTTTTTAATAGATCATAAATTTAACCACATATTTTTGGACATCCCCTTTGAGTCCTTCCTAAAAAAAATCTTACGTGATTTTATGTTAGGTTTTCAAAAATCTTGAATGACCCCCAATTGGAGTTGCATGAAGTTCCTGAAGGATTTTTTGTTTAATAAAATAATTTTTACATAGGTATAATCTATCGTTATACCATAATGCATTACCCTTCCATGTGAATTTTTCAAATCCACCCAAACCTTGTTGAAGAATCTGAATCAAATCATGGGTAACACTATTATTGTCCCATCTTGATCGTGTTTCTTCTATCTAGTCTTCCTGCAAAAAGGTCATAGCACATAACAATGCCTCAACTAATTCATCATTTTTAGATAGTGCATCTACCACTACATTGTCCTTACCTTTCTTGTAAACTATTTCAAAATCATAGCCTAACATCTTAGTTACCCATTCTTTTGTTCTTCAGATGACAACCATTGTTCTAAAAAATATTTCAGAATATCATGATCAATCTTTACTTGAAAGTGATGACCCATCAAATAAGGCCTCCATTATTTGATTGCATGTAAAATGGCCATCATTTCCTTCTCATAAATGGGCTTGTGTTGATTTTTACCCTTCATTTGATGACTTTGAATGCAAGTGGTCTACCTTTTTGCATGAGTACAACACCCATACCATACCCAGATGCATCACATTCAACCACAAAAATCTTGGAAAAAATATGAATGGTCAATACTAAAGTGGTACACATAGTCAATTTCAATTATTCAAATGCCCTGGTAGCTACATCAGTCCACTGAAAGGAGTATTTCTTGAAAAAAAAGGTGAGTGGGGCTACAATGTTACCATAATTTATGACAAATATGTGATAGTAACCAGTTAACCTAGAAATCCCCTTAGTTGATTAAGTGTCTTAAGAATTGACCAGTCTACCATTGCTTGAATTTTTTTTAGGATTCACTTTCACTCATGCATGTGAAACTAGATGACCCAAATACTCAACCTCATAAGATCCAAAAGTACATTTGGAAGGTTTGGCATATAATTGATGTTGTTATATAATTAAGAGTACCTATTTCACATGGTGTAAATGGGCTTCCCAATTTTTTATGTAAATGAGGATATCATCAAAAAATACCAGAATAAATTTCCTCAAAAATGGCCTAAAAAAAGTATTCATCAAACTCTAAAACATGGATGGTGCATTTGTTATCCCAAAAGGCATAACCAAAAACTCATAATGGCCTTCATGAGTCCTAAAAGTAGTTTTGGGTATGTCTTCATCATGGATCTAGATTTGATGATGCCCAGAATGTAAATCTAACTTGGTAAAATAAAGAGCACCATTTAATTCATCTACCAAATCATCAATGATAAGAATAGGAAACTTATCTTTGATAGTGTACTTATTGAGTTCTCTATAGTCATGGCACATCCTCCAAGTGTCATTTTTCTTTCTCACCATGACAATTGGTGAAGAATATTCGCTTTGGCTATGGAGAATGATTCTTGCATCCAACATCTCCTATACCATCTTTTTAATTTCACTTTTTTATTCATAAGGATACCTATATGGCTTGATGTTTGGTGGTGTACTACCAAGAATGAGTTTGATAGCATGATCATGTGTGTAGGTAGGTGGAAGTCCTTTCGGCATGTCAACAAAAATAACCAAATGGGCATTAATCACTTATTGTAGATCAGGAAGTGTAAATGGTTGAGTTGATTGAACTTCCATGGAAAATAAGTGAGCTACTTATCCTTCAACACTCTTTCAAAGAATCATTGTCATTTGATGGGAGCTAATAACTTGTGGAGATTTAGCCCTTAATCCCCTTAGCTCAAATGTCCTCTAAAAATGAAAACACTTGAATAATTCTTGAAAATTCATCTCAATAGTGCCCAAAGTGTTGAGCCACTATATTTACAAAATAATGTCAGCTCCCCCCATGGGAATAGTAAACATAAGAGAATCCAACAAGTAGTCTCCCATGTCTAGCTTAATACCATGGCATTTTATTGAGCAACTGACAGTACCACCATCTGTAATCATGACTTGAAATTCTAGAGTGGGATAAATGAAACAATTCAAGTGAGCAACCAACTTACTATTGATGAAATTGTGTGTGCTCCCAAAATCAATCAATATAGCAACCTTCTATTTCTTTAAGAAACCCACCAACTTAAGAGTTTGGGGAATATTAATACCTAAAAGGGCATGATAAGAAATAATAGGCTGAGAGTCTTCAGATTCCTCCTCAAGAGCTTCTTCATCCTTACTAATTATCTCCTCATCATCATCATCCTCATTGGCATCTTTGATGTAAAACAACTTCTTTTCAGCACAATGATGGTCTTTGCTTCATTTTTTGTCTCAACCATAACACAATGATTTGGCTCACTTCTCCTCAATTTGTCACAGTGTCAATCTAGTGGGTTGAGGATATGATGGTGCTATAAAGGTGCAATCATAACCAATAGTGAAGGTTTTCCATTTGACCATCTCTTTTTCCTCTGCCATACATACTTTTTGATAACTTCTGATACACATGTTGGGTTAAACATCTGAACCTCCAATTACATGCTATCTTTGAGACCACCCAAAAATAGATCATTCAAATTTTTCTTAGTGATGTATTCCACTTGTAAGGATAAATTCTAAAATTAATGAATATAATCCTTCATAGTTCCTATTTGATAAAATTTCGCTAATTGATTGAAGTAATTATCAGAGACATTATTTTGATAATGATCCAATAACTCATCAGTGAAAATAGACCATGTAATAAGAGCACCATTATTTTTATTTCGAGCACACAACTAACAATACCAAATGAATTGCTCAGGTTCCAGATAAAAATACATCACTATCACCTTTTGAGAACTAGGAGTTTGATGCATATCAAACAAATTTTTAATTTGGGTAATCCAAGTGAGAGGATCCTTACCATCAAACTTATGCATGCCCATTTTTAGCAACATCATTTTCATACCAGAATTGGAATTGTTAGTATTGAGAGGAGGACTCAAATGATGAAGTGGAGGGTTATTTGACTATAGCTGAGATGAAAGGGTAGCCAATTAAGTATTGATTTGATTCAATTGAGTGTGAACCCCATTAATCTCTCCATGGATCCCTGAAACATCAATTTGAACTACAACAAAGTCATCATGCCACACCAAGCCCTTTATGTCAGCCTGAAGCTAAAAAATTAATGGATCTAAAGTTATAGATTCTATGTCATCATTAGGACTCTGAAGAGTTTTTTTCCCCCCTTTTCTTCCTCATGTAGAAGGACTAGCCATATACAAACCCTAGGAGGGTTTTTTCCCAAAAAAAAGTGTACCAAGAGATGGTACCATTATGATCACCTCATCAAGATGAATCCAATGACTGCCTTTGTGCACTAGGGTAAAAATTTTGGCACAAAAAAAGTGTATTGGTATAGTATACCATTGTTATCATCTTGTCAAGATGAATCCAAAAACTATAATTGTGAAAATTGAAAAAAAAATTCCAAACTTTTTTTTTTAATTATTTTTTTAAAAAAAGCATTTTGAACAATACTACACTGATAGAAAAATCATTTCTTCATAGATTGTAAGTTATGTTTTTTCACTCTTTCCTCTCTCAGAAGTCATGCCTCACCAAATCTAAAAAGGTAACTCCATAGGAAACTTGTCCAAATCAAAGCTTTGATACCACTTGTAAATAAATTACTTAGATGTTTACATAGAATGATTATATATCACATATAATAAGATGAGAGATCACACAATAATAATTGACAACAAAGTAGAATAATGGATAATATATTAAAGCCACTTCGAGGGAGCAACCTCCACAATAATGCACTAAGAGCAGAATACTTAACATGATAATCAAAAACTAACCACTACTTCTTCTATATAGTCTACTTAGTCATGGTTATTCTATAGGCTAACCTAAATAGGAATATAGAGAAATGTAAAAAGAATATAAAAGAGGTATGTAAGCCCTAAGTTGACCACACATATCCCTAGACATGCCAAGGGTTAAGTATATAGCACATTAGGTGGTGCTACGGGAACTATAATTTTACTACGTCTAGTGGTAACCACACAATAAATAGTAGCCTAATTAATTTTTAAAATGATGGATGAAGGAGGAGTAGACTCCTGGGGGTTACAGATTTTAATGGTGTTGATATAGTGGTATTGCATGGCATGGTAGTTAGTATGGTTGGAGGAAAAGGCCTGACCCTAGTCTTTTGGTGGTTACTTGTTTCTTTGATCATGCTTGGGTAGTGGGTCCTTGTAAACTCCTAGCTACCCAATTTTAGATTGATTTGAAGTAATTTCCCCTTCTATTTCAATATCACCCCTTTCAATTAAATCTTTAATGTAGTGATTAATTTGTATACATATTTCCATATCATGACCTTTAACCCTATGGTATCTACAAAATTCATCTTCATGGTACCAATTTGGTTTTAGTTGTTGATCATCCACAGGTCTAATTTTAGGAAGGGTGATCATATTGGCAATAATTAATTAATCAATGACCATTTCAATGGGTACTCCCAAGCTATCAAGTGGTTTTTTATTAGTCCAAGGCTTTGTCCTTCCTTATGGGACTTGAATGGAGGAGACATTTGATTATTCTATGGGGTTCTTCTTTTACATTGTTTGCACATGTTATTGTTTGGAATCATTCACCCCATCTCCCATGACATTCTTATTTTTGTTGAATACTTTTGATTTCCTTGAAAAGGAGTTGTCTTAATTTTAATTGTGTTCATTTCAGGAATAAAGTTTAATTATCTCTTTTTTAATAAGGGATTTTTCAATTTGCATCCCTTTCTCAATTATTTCATCAAAGGTCTTGGTACATTATATTTTTAGCTGATATTTGACCTCAGCATTAAGGTTATCCACAAATATCCTGGCCAACTCCTTTTTAGGTATTTTACACCTTAGGTAGCTTGCTAAATTTCTCCATGTTTACAAGAAGTATGCCAAACTTTCCCTACTTCTTTGATTGGTGTTATAGAGGTTTATTATAGAGATGTCATATTCAATAATGATTGAAAAATGTCTAATAAATTATTCTATTAATTCTCTGAAGATAGATATAGACCCCTTAGGTAGGTGCATGAACCATTCTAAACTAGGTCCAGTAAGACCTTTTTGAAAAAGTATCAATAAATGGGCATCTTCGTATGTTACTACATGGCAAGCCACATAGAGCTCTTAGACATGATCTCGAGTATCACCTTTTGCTTGATATTTTTTGAATTTTGGTACTTTAAAATGAGGAGGGAAAGATATTTGTAAGATGCTCATATCTAAGGGTGAAGATCAAAAATCTTCATATTTGTACTTTAGAGCTTGTGATATTGGGTCTATTTACTGAAGGGTCTCCTTCATCGCTTGCCACTCTTGTGTAAATGTGGGTTCCCCAAGAGGATTAGTGGTTTGATTTTGACTATTTTGGGGGATATGGGTTTTTTTAGTGTTGTGAGTTTTTTCAGTATTTTGGGTATTTTAGATGCTTTGGGTATTATGGACATTTTGACAGGGGGATAAAGGACATTAATTTTGGGCCCAGAGTAAATGGTAAATTTGTTGTGTTTGTTGGTCTAATCAGTCATCTAAGATAGCTTGTCTTTGGTTGGCCACAATACAATTATTATGGTAGGGTGTTGGATGTTCTTCCTCTATAAATCTATGGTCCACACCTTCCTCTTCTTAGGGTATTTGATTGGTATGCACATTTTATCATGGTGTGTTGGGATGGGTGGAAAAATGGACTATATTTTATAGGATGTTTTGGTCAAATTTTGAGGGTAGTGTGCCCCCTATTTCAATGGCAGGAGCTAAAACATGATCATGGTTTTCATATAGATATCGATCAATTAAGTTCCTAACTCCATCATTATGGAGGTGATTAGACTGCTCATCCTCTTCTCTAGGGGTGTGCATATCACTTTGGGTATCATCATAATCTTGAGTTGGATCTTATAGGTTTTGTAATGAAATTACTTCAACAATAAAGTAGAATAGCATAAATAGATCCAAATATGACTGCAATATATCTGAATATATGATAATAGACAAGCCACTTTGAGGGGGTAACCTCCACAAGATTCAATAAGAATATAATTCACAATATGATGATAAATAATTACCCACTACCTCCTATATATAGTCTATCTAGGCCATGGTTACTCTATAGGCTGACCTACTAATAAAAATAAAGTTTAGATAAATGTAATATAACATCAAAGAGGGATAAGTAAGCCACAATTTGTCTAATACTATCCTCATACATGTGATAGGTTATGGGCATAGCATGCCCTTCCCCTTCAAACCAACATTGTCCTCAACGTTGAACAACTCTGGATGTTGTTACAAAAAATCTTCACCTTCCCAAGTTGCATCTTTACTGCTCTAGTTTTTTCACTTGATCAAATATTCCCTAATCTCTCTAGTTCTCAACCTCTTAGTACATGTTTGGAGGATCTTCTCTGGTTCCAAAATGACTCGTCCTTCTTCATCTAGTTCTGGGAGCTTTGTCTAGGCTGAAACTTTCTATCCAATGACCTTTTTCAAACAAGAAACATGAAATATTGGGTGTATGTGAGATGAATGAGGTAACTCAAGATTGTAAGCCACACTTCTAATTTTTTGTAGAACTTGATAAGGGCCATAATACTTAGGAGCAAGTTTGTTGTCCTTTTTTTGTTGCTTCAAGGACATCTACTTGTAAGGCTGCAAACGAACAAATATCCAGTCACCCACCTCAAAATTTTGCTCACTACGGTGTTGATCTGCTTGTTGCTTCATCCTATTTTGTGCCAAGGCCAAATTCTCTCTCAAACTAGCCAAAACCTTTTGTTGATGTTGAATGTGCTCTTTCACATCTCAAACCTTGGTGTGCACCTTTAATGAATAAGTAATGGAAGGTGGATGGTAACCATATAGTGCTAGAAATAGAGACATTTTAGAAGAGGTATGGAAAGATGTGTTATACCACCATTATGCAAGTGGTATCCATTTAACCCAATGTTCTTGTTTATCTGATATAAAAAAATGGAGATACCCCTCTAAACATTTGTTAACCACTTTAATTTGTCCATTAGAGTGGGGATGGTAAGATGAGCTATTGAGTACCCAAACAAGAAAATAGTTCAGTCCAAAAATTACTAGTGAAAATAGGATCATGATCACTTACAATTATTTTTAGGGTTCCATGTAATTTGAGAACTGCTTCCATAAAAATAGTTACAACTGTACTTGCTGAAAATGGGTGTGAGAGAGCACAAAAATGGGCATATTTTGTAAGCCTATCCACAAAGACCAAGATAACATTCTTACCTTCAGAATAAGGCAACCCAGTGATGAAATCCATGGAAACCTCCTCCCACCTTTGACTAGGAATTGCTAATGGTTGTAACAGACCTGGGGTCTTAACTATTTCACCTTTATTCTATTGGCATATCAAGAATTCTTCCACATAATTTTTTACATCTCCCTTGAGTCCTTCCCAAAATAATTCTTTCTTAATTCTATGATAATTTTTCAAGAACCCTGAGTGTCCCCCAATTGGAGATGCATGCAACTCTGCAAGAATCTTATGATTAGGCTCTAAATTTTTGCACAAGTATAACCTACCCTTATACCATAGGACATTACCTTTCCATTAAAATTTTTTAGAGGCTAAATTACCCTACTGGAGATTCTAAATTAGAACCTATGTATCCTTGTCTTGCTCCCATTCTAACCTAGCTTCATCCACCTAATTTGCTTGCAACATGGACATTGCACAAAGTAATGCTTCTATGGATGCATCCCATCTGGATAGTGCATCTGTGACTACATTATCTTTACCCTTCTTGTAGATGATTTCAAAATCATAACCCAACATTTTGGTTACCCATTTTTGTTGTTCACCAGATGATAATCGTTGCTCCAAAAAGTATTTGAGACTATCATGATCCATTTTCACCTTAAAGTGTCTACCCATCAGATAAGGCCTCCACTATTTAATTGCATGAAGAATAGCCATCATTTCTTTCTCATAGACAAGTTTTTCTAGATTCTTACCTTTGAATTGATGACTTTCAAATGCAATGGGTCTTCCTTCCTACATTAGTACTACCCCCAATCCAGACCTAGAAGCATCACATTTAATAGTGAATGTTTGTGAGAAGTCTGGAGTAGCCAAAACTGGAGTGGTGCACATAGTTACTTTTAGTTTCTCAAATGCTTTGGTGGCATCATCATTCCAATGGAAAGAATCCTTCTATAGCAATGTAGTGAGTGGAGCTGCTATGATGCCATAACCTTTCACAAATCTTCTATAGTAACCTATTAGTCCAAGGAACCATCGAAGGTTTTTGAGAGTTTTTGGCATGGGCCGTTCCATTATCGATTTGAGCTTTTGGGGATTAACTTTGGCACCTTCATGGGAAACAATGTGACCGAGGTACTCTACCTCCTATACTCCAAAAGCACATTTAGATGGCTTTGCAAAAAGTTATTGCTTCTCTAAAACTATCAACACTTGTTTCACATGTTGCAGATGTGCTTCCCATGTTTGACTATAAATCAATATGTCATCAAAGAAAACTAGCACAAACTTCCTTAAAAAAGGCCTAAAAATAGTGTTCATCAAGCTCTAAAAAGTAGATGGTGCATTTTTACTACCAAAGGGCATTACCAAAAACTCATAATGGCCCTCATGTGTTCTAAAAGCAATTTTATGAACATCTTCATCCTTGATTCTAATTTGATGGTATCCTGAGCAAAGATCCAATTTTGTGAAATAATTAGCACCATGCAACTCATCAAGTAAATCATCAATTAATAGAATAGGAAACTTATCTTTGATGGTGTACTTGTTGAGTTCCCTATAATCTGGGCACATCTTCCATGTGTCATCCTTCTTCCGCACCATGACCACTAGTGATGAATATGCACTTTGGCTATGCTTGATGATCCCTACCTCCAGCATCTCATGGACCATCTTTTCAATTTGACTCTTTTATGCATATGGATATCTATATGGTCTAATATTTGGTGGTTGACTACTTGGAATTAGTTGAATGGCATGATCATGTTCTCTTTTTGGTGGTAGTCCTTTTGGCATTGCCCCAAAAATAGATGAGTGGTCCTTAAGAATTATCTCTAGATCAGGATGTGTAGATGCCTGTGTGGGTTAAACTTATATGGAGCATAATCGTGCAATTATTCCCTCTGCCCCCTTTTTTAGCATCTTGTTCATTTGATGTGAACTAATCAATTATGGAGATTTTGCATGTAATTCACATAGTTCAGTTTTCTTACCTTTAGAATGAAAGCGCATGAATAGTTCTTGGAAGTTCATCTCAATGGTACCTAAGGTTGTGAGCCATTGGACTCCCAAAACAATGTTTGTGTTACCCATGGGAATAGCAAACATAGGAGAGTTGAGATTGTACCCACCCATAGTAAGCTTAATACTATGGCATTTGCCTAAATAATTAATAGTGCCACCATCTACAATCATGACCTAAAATTCTAGTGCTGGGTAGATGAAACAGTTCAATTGAGTGGCCAACTTATGGTTTATAAAGTTACGTGTGCTCCCTGAATCAATCAACACTTTCACCTTCTGTTTCTTGAGGAAACCCACCACCTTAAGAGTTTGTGGAATGCTAATACCTATAAGTGCATGACAAGAGATTGTAGGCTGGGAATCTTCAGGTACCTCCTCTATATCTTCCTCATCATCATTGGAGCCATCATCTACTTCTTCATCTTCATTTGGTCCCTCAATGTAGAATAACTTCTTCTCAGCACATCTATGTCCTTTACTCCACTTGTTGCCACAATCGAAACATAATCCTTTTGTACGCTTCTCTTCAATTTACTAAGGGGTCAATCTAGTAGGTGGAGGAAATGTTGGTGACAATATGCTATGATCTTTAAAGTGAGTGAATGGCTACTTCTTGTTGGCTATGAGTTTTTCCTTGGCTCTACGTGCCATGGTAATAGAATAAAAAATCTTAAGTGGATTAAACATGCGTACCTCATGTTGAATGTGGTCCTTGAGTCCACCCAAAAATAGGTCATTCAATTTCGCTTCAAAAATTGTCTCCACACGTAAGGACAGGTTTTGAAAATGATGAATATAATCCTTTACAGAGCTAGTTTGTCACAATTTTTCTAGTTGGTTGAAGTAATTCTCTGTCACACTATTTCCATAGTGTAATTGCAGCTCCTCTATAAAAACTGACTAGGTGACATTGAGAGTCATCTTTTTCTTTTGAGCACACAACCATCAATACCAAATGAATTGATCAGGTTCAAGATACAAGGATGCCATGGTAACCTTTTGTCCACCTAAAATCTGATGTAGGTCAAAAAAATTCTCCATTTGGTTGATCTAATTGATTGGATATTTTCCATCAAATTTGTGCATATCCACCTTTGGTAATAGGTTCCTCTGTGGCCATGGAGTTAGATTTGAAGTAGACAAGTTAGAAGAACCACCCTGGTGGGGTTGTGTAATAGAGTTAGCTTGATGATTTGACTGATTAATTTTCAAATCCATCATGATATCTCCCAAACTATCTTGTATGGATTGCATATTAGATTGTATGCCTTGCACCTCACTCTGAATGCCTTGCACACTATAGTCAAGCTGGCTCACTTTATGATCTATGTCAAAAAAACCTGGTACAAAGGGTCTAGTATATCCCCCTTTTGACTCCATCTCTTCCTTGTTAGGATTTTTACCTAGAGTTTCAGCACCCTTTCCTTGGCCCCAAGTTTGTGGACCTACCATAAAAGGGTTTTACGATGTTGACCCTTATTGGCACTTTTGACCCAACTTTGACCAAGAAATTTTGGAATTATTTCAGCATCAAATCAAAATATAAAAAGAACATGCCATAGGAAAAATTTTCTAAGCTTTCCAAAAATGTAAATAACTCGGAAAAATTCTTTAAATTGTGCACTATAGAGCAATTTTATGAAAAACCATAAAATAGTGATAACTTTTGTAAAACAAATACAAATGAGCTAAAAATTTAATGGTAGCTGAATTTGATTATTTCTCACCTCTAGTAAAAATTTTGCAGAGAAATTAGCAACCTTTTTTATATATCACAAAATTTAAAAATTTAGTGTTTCACCCACAAGATTGCCCAAATCGCAGCTCTGATACCACTTGTAATGAAATTATTGTTGACCATTTTTTGGTGTAACAGGCCAAAAATCAGTCCCCTTCTTCCTTTGCTATTTTAGGCCAATTCATTTTTGATTTTGCACAAGTCCAAGAATTTTCTACGGACTCTGCAAGTTTATTTCTATAGACTCTGCAGGTATATTTCTATGAACTCTTCAGGGCTTGATTTTCTACGGACTCTATAGGGCTTGGGTTTCTACGGATTTAGTAGTGAGATTTTCTATGAACTCTATAGGTGTATTCTTTTGGCAGATGAAGAACCAGTTCAGAGAGTGCAAGGTTTTATAAAACTTCTTTGGACTCTTGCCTAGAAATTCATAAGGAAGGTTAGCATTTTTGAATCTTTGAACTGGTTCAATGCCTTGGTTCAATGCTTAAGTTCATCATCTTGATTTAAAGGGCTTGGTTCAATTATTTGGTTTAATGGTAGAGTTTAATGTTTTGGTTAAAATCTCAATTTCATCAGCCTTGGTTCATTGCTTGGTTCATCAAATGGTTCGATCAAATGGTTCAGTGCCTTGGTTCAACAATTGTTTGAACCATTAAACCGTTAAACCATTTTTGGTTCAATTGGTCAGTTCAATGCCTTGGTTCAATCAAAAAGTTCAAAGCTTTGGTTTAACGCATTTGGTTCAAGCGGCAAGTTTGAAGGCTCGGTTAAACGAATGAGTGGCGCGCAATATTGAACCGTTGAACCATTGAATCATTTTTGGTTCAATCGGTCAGTTGAATGGCTTGGTTCAAGGGAGCATCCTAAATCTGAAGGACAAGTGCCCTTTCAGAGGGCAGTTCTAGGTTCAAAATCCCTTACGGAGGGTAGGGAGCACTTTGAAGGTAGTCGAAGGTTTTCAAAAGTGCACAAAAAGTCTTAAGGCTTTGAATTCTTTTGGACTTTTGTCTGAAGGAATTCCTTTAGACAAAAAGTCTGAAGAAATTGGGAGGAAGGCTGCCAGCACGAAGAAACCAAAGGACAATTCAAAGCGGCCAATTCTCACAGACTTTTTATCTGTGGGAAAAAGCCCGCAGAAAAGGCCAAAGAGACAAAAGGCCACTAAAGGGTAGGCACCCTTATAGGGGGCTCTTAGCCAGCCAAATGAAGGGTATCCCTCCAGAGCTGAGGGGACACTTCCCCTTTGGGAGGGTCTGAAACAAAGAAAAAGCTACAGAAAAGGGCCAAAGGAATTCACCAAGGATGGTGACGTCCCAAAAGCTATCAACTTTAAGAAGATGGATTAGCCATTGTTTTTCAAATGATGACAGGTGCACAGATGTCAAATTTAAAATATTGAAATAGTTGTTTGCTTATAAATTGCCCAAGCGCCAACCAAAAAGAAGCCAAAAGAATGTAGTGACCCACCAGAAGATAGCCCCGAGGGCCAAAGGAACTAGAAGAAGACAAAGCAGGAAGAAGACAAAGAGCCCAGAGAACAAAGAGAGAAAAGTGTCAAGTGTAGGAATAGGCAGATAGTCCAAGTGGTGAAGGGAGGCACTGATTCAATGAGTTACTCCAGAAAGTGATACAGTGTCTGTGAATTCATTATTAGGAGGTGTAAATAGCTAACAGTGTGACCCATTTTTCTTCATTTTGCATTAATGAGCAGAAAAACCACATAATCACCTTAAAGGAGAGATCTTGCATGCAGACAAACTGTGTGGCTCATAATTTCTCATTGATGTTTAAGCGGCTTGCTCTTCCCAATGATCAGAGTGCACATGGGTCATTTGTAAAAAGGGTGCCAAAAGGCCTCCTTCCTTCCTCTATATATTGGAGACTTGTCATTTGAAAAAGGATCTTTCACATTTGTAAGGTGAACCCTTGGCAAATTTTCACCTAAAATCAATAAATGCATTTTTACCTCTATTTTGGTTAGATATCTTTGTGTGCATATGAGTGTTAGTTTTGTGTTTAGTCATTGCTTCTTAATGCTTCCATAGGTTTAACATCAACACACCTGGTGTCTATAAGGTGCCATTCCTATAGGTGACAAGGAGAGCCATACCTAGAAGCGCAGAGACAAAGAGAAGCTACTATATAGTGTGCCCTTTCACAGCACCTATGGTGAGTCCTTATTTTCTGTGTTTTCCATTAAATTTTCCCTATTAAGCTTCCTACAACCTGGTCCTTCTACCAGTTTGAAGTGTACGTATGTGTTTGTATGGTTTCAAGTGTGAGTGTGATTAGGTCAATTCATTTGGTGCATCACCCCTTTTAGAGTAGGTTTTGTTGTCCTGTAATCCTTCTCCCTTTTCACCCCCCCCATTATATATCTATATACATGTATTAGCACTTATTAGAACAGCTCAGATGCATCAAAGGGAGCTAGCCCTTACCTAGAGACTCTCCCCTCCAGCTTCGCTAGTCCTATAGGTGAGAGGGGGGTTTCCTTTTTGACGTGTGGAAGGTAGGAGCTCAGCTTCCTACCTCGAGTGCAATCCACTACATTAATAGTTTTTGGCATGCCCGATGGGACTCAATTTTACACTCAGTAAAGTTTCAGGATTGATGCTGGTCCTATTACAAAAAATCAACTATTTTCAGCATCTGGCAACTCCACTAGTAAGAACTTCATTTTCTAATCAAAGACCAGTCTGACTTCCTATGCCTAAAGTCACCACATGGTCTACTTCTAAGGGTGTTCCTTTTGACTTCATTGAGTTGCCTTTAAACTCAGAAAAAAGATTGAGGTTTGAGAGGACTCGTCCTTATTCAGCAAACCACCTTCCCAAACCTACTGTAAAGAATACATATGCAGCAGTGCCGCAGTTACATCTCGTCATAGCTATGGCACTTCCCTTTGTGACTTTTTGTGCTCAGAGTCCATTGAATCTCCAATGTTATGACCCAATTCTAGGAGCAGCCTTCAAAAGCATGCCTTCCTTTGATAGAGAGGGGCCCATTACAGTCATCAAACACATCAAAAATATTGCTAACCTTTGCAATATCCACAATGTCCCTGAGGAAAATATTGCAATCAGATTGTTGGCATTATCTCTCAAGGGCAAAGCTCTTAACTGGTATGGGACTTTGACTATAAATTCGATCAGTTCCTAGAATGAATTGGGCACTCACTTGATGGACCATTTTAGAGAAAAGAGTGACCACCTCTCACTTGTTGAGCAGCTGACTACCATGAAAAGAGCCCCACATGAATACATGCAGGATTTTAACGATCGATTTTAGAAGACATGGGATAGAATCCCCATTCTAGTAAAACCTACTCCTAGCTATGCTTTCCTATATTACTTAAGAGAATTGAATAGTGATATCATTTTTATGATACAATCCATGGGAGGACATGTGTTTCCTGTCGCCTATGACATAGCTACAGTAGCTGAAAACTACCTAGTGCAAGCTGGAAAAATAGCTCCTAGACCCCATATACCACTTTTCCCTAAAAATTTGCCTCCAATTTAGACTACTACTCCCACATTAGCTCCTCTACCTAGCATAGAGAAACCAGTTGCTGCTCCATCCAATGAGCTTCATGAAGTTAAGAGTTTGTTGTAAAGTATGTCAAATGAACTTGTGGCTCTTAAAAGGTAACAAGCGCAAAGCAACCGACCAAACCAAGGATATAGTAGTATGGTCAAGCTCCTAGACCCCCTTTCCAAAATTAAAATCAAGGATAGGGTCAGCTTACTCAGACTAGACCCTTTCAAGGCTATAACCCAGGTGCCCCTTCATCATCTAAGGTCACGGTGCCTGTTCAAAAAAATTTGGTGCAAGAACAGCCAAGTTGTTCAACCATGGGATATAGTCAAGAGTAGGGTATTTATACAAATGAAATGATGGGTTATTACCCAAATGTATAAGATAATTAGGCAGCCACCCATTCCCAAGTCTTTGAGGCTCCAATGCAACCCAGCATGAGTAGCAGTCAGGCCCAGCCTAGTTCTACCCTCATGAATCATCTGGAAGGAGAATTCTATTCAGTCAATTATGTGGGTGCTGAAGACAATCAGGCTGACTGTGTTGTAGGCAACACAAGATTAAAAAAGAGAGTAATGGAAGAAACTCGGGCTACTACCCAAGTGTCAGCAACACCTTCTTCATCACATGCAAATCAAAAAGTCCCAAGTTTTAGACTGTCGATTGTACCTTCAGCTCCTCAGCCTGTGCCTCAAGCTGTAAATAATTCCAAAGAAATTTTGAAGGAAGTCAACCCTCGAGTCAATGTGGTTGACTAGATAAAGAAGTTACACATGAACATCTCCTTATGGGATTCACTGTCAATACCAGGGCAAAAGGACATGATGCAAAAGGAATTGCATGAGCTAGATAAACAAGTTGTCCCAACAAAAGCTGATAATGTTTTGATGATGAATGGACAACCTTCCACCTCAAGTCAGGCCCAGAAAGAAGAAAAGGTTCCTCCCTTTTATATGTCCTTGGTCATACAAGATTTTTTGGTGCACAATTGCATCATTGATAGCGGAGCAAGCACCTCGATGATGCCCAAATGCATAGCCGACAAGCTGGGCTTGAAATATGAAGAAATAACCAAGTGAGTCCTACAGCTAGATGGAACTCCAGCAAAGACAATTGGGGTGGTAAGAGGTTTGAGCTTGACGTTGCATGCTTGCCCAAATTTCTTAGTTCCTCATGATGTGGTAGTGGTAGATGTCCCTCCTTACTTTGCCATTTGTTTATCTAGGGATTTACATCCAAGATAGGTGGCTACTTAGTAGCAAATTGGTCTTATCTGGTTTTTAGAACCAAGTATGGGACTAAATTCAAAATTGAATCCAAACCCCTCCACATAGATCATCTGGAACCTTACTTGCTCAAGGTAGAAAATGTTAGCTACACCATCATTGACCAAGAAGAGTTCCAAGTAGACCAATCTCCATCCTCTACCCTTGAAGGAGTTGCAGACCTGCTCTTAGATGAATGGGGGAGTGACAACTTCGAGCATGATCCTTACAAATTCATAGAGGAGGTAGGCCTTGGAAATTATTGCATGCATGAAGAGGGTACTTTTGTACAAAATCTGATGAAAGCCAGCCAGGAAAGCTCAGGTCTATGGTAGCTATTCTTTGACGGTTCAAAGAGTAAGTTGGGAGCTGGTGGTGGAGCGGTGTTGGTCTCTCCTTCAAAAGAGAGGTATTTTTTAGACTTTTGGTTCCAATTTTCCTGCATGTGCAATATTTTGGAATATGAATCCCTAATCCATGGTTTAGAATGGGTGAGGAAGAGAGGAATCAAATAGCTACACATGTTTGGTGACAGTGAGCTGATTATCAACCAGGTAAGAGGCCAGATTTTGACGAAGAATTTTATACTAAATTCCTACAAACATAGGGTATGGGACTTAGTGGAAAATTTCTTCACTTTTAATATTACCTCCATTCCTAGAGAATGAAACAAGCAAGCAGATAGGCTAGCAGTACTTGGTGCCCAGTTCGATATTCCTTAGGAAATAGGCTGAGACCATAGCTCATGTCACTTGAAAGTAGTGATATGGCCTTCTGTACCTGACAACATCACCAACTGGTAGGTTTTCAATAGTGATCAGTAAATAGCACTCTTCCTGCAAGAAGAAGTGAAATTCACTGCAAAAAACCAAGCAAAGCTACATTAGCAATATGGCAACCAAATTGTTCAGCTAAAGAACAATAAGCTCCCCAAAGGTTTGGTCACTCTAGAGAGTATCTTCAATGGAGATGACCAATTGAGAAGTGACAAGGTGTGCATTGCAACAAAGGAGGAGCACCATGAGAAGGTGGAAATATTCAAGGACAAGCTACTTGCACTTGGAAAAGTGTGCACAAACCAGGAAAGGCAAGCTTTCATCTTGTTGTGCTAAGAATTTACCGATATCTTCACTTGGGAGTATAGTGATTTGAAGGGTTTTAACCCAAACTTGGCCCAACATACCATTGAGCTAGATAAGGCACCAAGCCAATCAAGTAGAAGCAGAGGCATGTCAACCCAATGATTGAACCTCTCATGCAGAAGGAACTCACCAAGTTGATTGAGTCCAAGATAATATTTCCAATCAAACACTCTTCTTGGCTGGCCAATCTTGTCCCTATTTATAAAAATAATGGGGAGATCTGACTGCGCATTGATTTCAGAGACCTTAATAGAGTCTCTTTAAAAGACCATTATCCTCTCCCAAGCATGGATCAGATCCTTTAGATGGTGACAAGAAGCGAGCATTTCTCCCTCGTGGATGAGTATTCAAGACACAACCAGATTTTGGTGCAAGACTATGACCAGCACAAGACAGCCTTCACAACCAACTGGGGAATGTTTGGTTATAGGAAAATGCCTTTCAGACTGTCTAATGTTGGTGCCACCTTCCAACGAGCTATGGACATGACCTTGCAAGGCCTGATAAATAAGACTATGCTTGTATATCTTGATGATGTGACAGTTTTCTCCAAGGAAGCGAGCCAACACATGAAACACCTAAGGCAAATCTTTGAGAGGTGTAGAGAGTTGGTATCTCTCTCAATCCTAAGAAATGCATGTTTGCTATCCACAAGGGGAAGCTCCTTGGTCACATTGTTTCTTTAGAGGGTTTGGCTATTGATCCAGAGAGGGTTCACTCCATCCTGGAGCTGTCCTTACCTAAGCACAAGAAAGGCTTGCAAAGCTTCTTCAGTAAGATAAATTTCATATAGAGATTTATCCCAAATTTTTTGGAGATGGTCAAGCCATTGACCTCTATGCTGAGGAAGGGTGAGGAGTTCACATGGACAGCATAGAGAAAATATAGTTTTGAAGAGATCAAGTAGGCCATAGCCCAGGCTCCTACTTTGATCAGCCCTAACTTCACCAAAGATCTCAACCTCTACACCTTCGGCAATGAAGAGGTAATCTCTGCCATGCTTACCCAAGCAAGTGATGATAACCTTGAATAGCCAATTGCATTTTTTAGCCAAGGCCTAGAAGGTTTTGAAGTCAGATACACATATGTGGAAAAGCAAGTCTTGGCAGTCATACAGAGTTTGAAGAAATTCAAACACATGCAATCTAATATTAAAATCCACCTCATGGATCCACATCCTAGCATCAAATCTTTCTTGATCAATTGAGAGCTAAATGAGAAGATAGCAGGGTGGATCACTAAGGTGATGGAATATGATGTAGATATCAAGATCACCAAACTGGTAAGAGGGACAGGCTTGTGTGAACACCTCACTACAGACTTTAAGCAACAAAAGGAGGACAATTTGCTAATCCTTGATGTAGCTATAGTAGAAGAACCAGCTATCATGAAGGATTGGACATTAGACATGAGGCATTTCCTTCTCACTGGTGAGTGCCCGCACTCACTTGACAAGACCAAGAGAAGGTATTTCAGACCCCAGTGTCTCCCTTATGCCCTGATTGATGGAGTGTTGTTCAAGAGGGATCTCTCAGGAGTATTTTTAAGATGCTTGGACTCAAGTCAGGCTGACAGGGTGCTATCTGAGTTCCATGATGGACCAACCAGTGGTCATTTTGCTCTTAGGGCTACTGCAGCAAGAATAATGAGAGCTGGCTATTTCTAGCCTACTCTTTTCAGGGACACCCATGCCTGGGTACGAAAGTGCCAAAAGTGCATGCTTTTTGATGGGAAGCAATGGCTGGCTACCATGCCTTTACAGTCTATTTAGGTGGAGTATCCCTTCATGCAATGGGGCCTAGACTTCATAGGGATGATTAATCCTCCCTCTAGTGCTGGACACAAGTGGGTCCTGACCGCCACGAATTATTTCACAAGATGGGTAGAGGATGTTGCTCTAAAGGAGGCAAATGAAAGTGTGGTCCTAGATTTTTATGAGGACTTGGTGGTAAGGTTCAGGGTTCCAGCAACCATAATCTTAGATAATGCATTAGCTTTTCTGGGAACCAAAATAAGCGAATGGGCACTGAGATATGGTATATATCTCAGCACTTCATCCAATTACTACCCATAGGGGAATGGACTGGCTGATTCTACAAATAAGAACCTGATCAAGATCATCAAGCAAACCATGGAGGAAAATTAGAGGACTTGGCATGCCAAGTTGAAAATAGCCCTGTGGGCAGATAGGGTCACCTCGAAGAGGGCAATTGGAAACTCGCCATACATGCTCGTCTATGGAAGGGAAGCTAGGCTCCCCATTTCACTTGAGTTTCCAGCCTTGGACCTCGCTTTCCAGCTACAATTAGAAGAAGGAAATAGCATGGAGGTTAGGCTATGCGAGCTGATGGAACTCCAAGAGACAAGAGACTAGGCTATGGCTTCTATGACCAGCCGCCAACAATAAGTGAAGAGACACTTCGATAGGAAATCTTCATCAAAAGGTTTCTCTAAAGGAGACATTGTCTTGAAATGGGATGAAGACTGAGCTAAGCTTGGAAAGCATGCAAATTTTGATGCCCTATGGAGTGGCCCATATGTAATCACTCAGTGCAAGCAGCATAATGCATTCCAACTCTCCAGGTTGGATGGTGAAGAACTGTATATCCCAGTTAATGGGATACATCTTAAGCATTACCACTGAGCCCCTTCTCCATCATGTATATATTTCCCTTGCTTTTCTCATGTTTTCCCTAAGTGCTTTCTGCACATGTTAGTAGTTTTCTTAGTTTTGTGTGTGTTTTCATTTCCTTTTGAGGTAAATCTTAGTGATTGGTTCTAGAATTTGTCAGAGCTATTGCTGATCTTTAACTTATAATCTGACCCCGTGCCCAATGGATTTGAGGCAACTAGCTTCTAAGCATAGCAGGCATGCTTCCCCTAAGAGTCACTAATTTATTGACCATTTTTTGGTGTAACAGGCCAAAAATCGGTCCCTTTCTTCCTCTACTATTTTAGGCCAATTCATTTTTGATTTTGCACAAGTCCAATAATTTTATACGGACTCTACAAGTCTATTTCTAAAGACTCTATAGGTCTATTTCTACAGACTCTGTAAGGCTTGATTTTTTATGGACTTTGCAGGGCTTGGGTTTCTATGGAGTCAGCAGTAAGATTTTCTATGAACTCTGCAAGTGTATTCTTTTGGCAGATGAAGAACAAGTTTAGAGAGTGCAAGGTTTTATAAAACTTCTTCGAACTCTTGTCTAGAAATTCAAAAGGAAGGTTAGCATTTTTGGACCTTTGAACTAGTTTAATGCCTTAGTTTAATGCTTAAGTTCATTGGCTCAGTTCAAAGGGCTTGGTTCAATTCTTTGGTTCAACAGCAGAGTTCAATGTTTTGGTTCAAAGCTCAAGTTCATCGGCCTTGGTTCATCAGATGGTTCAATCAAATGGTTCGATGCCTTGGTTCAAAAATTATTTGAACCATTGAACCATTTTTGGTTCAATCGGTCAGTTCAACGCATTGGTTCAATTGGCAAGTTCAACACTTTGGTTCAATGCATTTGGTTAAAGTGGCAGGTTCGAAGGCTCGGTTCAACGAATGAGTGGCGTGTAGTATTGAACCATTGAACCATTAAACCATTGAACCATTTTTGGTTTAATCAGTTAGTTCAATGGCTTGGCTCAAGGGAGCATCCTAAAGTCGAAGGGCAGGTGCCCTTACGAAGGGTAATTATGGGTTCAAAAGCCCTTACAGAGGGTAGGGAGCACTTCGAAGGCAGCTGAAGGTTTTCAAAAGCACGCAGAAAGTCTTAAGGCTTTGAATTCTTTCAGACTTTTATCTGAAGGAATTCCTTTAGACAAAAAGTCTAAATAAATTCAGAGGAAGGCCGCCAGCATGATGAAACCAAAGGACAAGTCAAAGCGGCCAATTCTCACAGACCTTTTGTCCACGAGAAAAAGCCTATAGAAAAGGCCGAAGAGACAAAAGGCCACCAAAGGGAAGGTACCCTTGTGAGGGGCTCTCAGCTGGCCAAATGAAGGGCATCCCTCTAGAGCTGAGGGGACACTTCCCCTTTGGGAGGGTCTGAAACAAAGAAAAAGTTGTGAAAAGGGCCGAAGGAATTCGCCAAGGACTGTGACATCCCAGAAGTCATCAAATTTAAGAAGATGGATTAGCCATTGTTTTTCAAATGATGACAGGTGCGTGGACATCAAATTTAAAATGGTGAAATAGCCATTTGCTTTTAAATTGCCCAAGCACCAACCAGAAAGGATCCCAAGGAACGTAGCAACCCGCCAGAAGACAACCACGAGGGCTGAAGGAACTAGAAGAAGACAAAGCAGGAAGAAGACAAAGAACCCAGAGAACAAAGAGAGAAAAGTGCCAAGTGTAGGAACAGGCAGATAGTCCAAGTGGTGAAGGGAGGTGCCGATTCAAGGAGTTACTCTAGTAGGTGATACAGTGTCTGTGAATTGATTATTAGGAGGTGCAAACGGCTAATAATGCGACCCATTTTTCTTCATTTCACATTAATGAGCAGACAAATTGCATAATTGCCTTGAAGGAGTGATCTTGCAAGCAGACAAATGGCATGGCTCATAATTTCTCATTGATGTTTAAGCGGCTTGCTCTTCCCAATGATCAAAGCGCACATGGGTCATTTGTAAAAAGGGTGCCAAAAGGCCTCCTTCCTTCCTCTATATATTGGAGACTTGTCATTTGAAAAAGGATCTTTCACATTTGTAAGGTGAAGCCCTGGCAAATTTTCACTTGAAATCAATAAATGCATTTGTACCTCTATTCTGGTTAGATATCTCTGTGTGCATTTGAGTGGTAGTTCCGTGTTTAGTCATTGCTTCTTAATGCTTCCATAGGTTTAACACCAACACACCTAGTGTCTATAAGGTGCCATTCCTGTAGGTGATAAGGAGAGTTGTACCTGGAAGTGAAGAGATAGAGAGAAGCTACTATATAGTGTGCCCTTTCACAGCACATATGGTGAGTCCTTATTTTCTGTGTTTTCCATTAAAGCCTCCCTGTTAAGCTTCCTGTAGCCTGGTCCTTCTACTAGTTTGAAGTGTACGTAAGTGTTTGTCTGGCTTCAAGTGTGAGTGTGAGTAGATCGAATCATTTGGTGCATCACCTCTTTTAGAGTATGTTCTATTTTCCTATAATCCTTCTCCCATTTCACCCCCCCCCCCATTATATATCTATATACCTATATTAGTACTCATTGGAACAACTCAAAATCATCAAAGGGAGCTAGCCCTTACCTAGAGACTCTCCCCTCTAGCTTCACTAGTCCCACAGGTGAGAGGGGGGTTTCCATTTTGATGTGTGGAAGGTAGGAGCTCGGCTTCCTGTCTCGGGTGCAATCCACTGCATCAACAATTACTTCAACAATAAAGTAGAATAGCAGAAATAGATCCAAATATGACTGTAATGTATCTGAATATATGATAATAGACAAGCCACTTCGAGGGGGCAACCTCCACAAGCTTTAATAAGAACAAAATTCACAATATGATGATAAATAATTACCCACTACCTCCTATATATAGTCTATCTAGGCCATGGTTACTCCATAGGCCGACCTACTAATCAAAAGAAAGCATAGATAAATGTAATATAACATCAAAGAGGGATAATTAAGCCACTATTCGGCTAATACTATCCTCATACATGTGATAGGTTAGGGGCATATCAGGTTCGCTATTGGATCATTATTTTGGTTGGAAGCTTATCCAATCCTAAGTTGGGAATAGGTGTGAATCACCATTCTAAAAGGGAAATGTGATGAGGTGTGATATATGAAGTGAAAGTGTTCAAATACTACCTCTGTCTAGAGACCAAATCAACTAGTGGTCAAAGAGAGTGGTGTGATGATCATTAAAAAGGGATGGGGTGACTAAGAATTACCAAGAGACAAAGCCTTGTAAGAGACCAATATAGAAAGAATGAAGGAGAGTGATGGGATCAAATACCTTATCTACTAGCAAAAGGGATAATTTGATGGGTGCTAGGTGAAGAAGGCACTTAATAGATATGAGTGATGGGTGCTATATTATAATATTAATAAGACTGTATGTTGGTAATACCTAATATAAAGGTTTAGGGAGTGACAATAATTAAAAAGGATGGGTGACTACTAGAACTTGGCTTCAAGACTAAGTATAGTATTTAAAGCTGATGGGAGGATATAAAAAGGAATGGGGTATAGAAGATATAGGATGAGAAAATATAAATAGAGGTTATAGTATGGATATTGGGTGGATATAATATATAGTAGGTATGAGATGGTATGTAGGATTAAATAAGAAGGATTGCAGAAAATTACTTAGGATAAGATATATATAATGGATGTTGGATATGAAAGGTGTGGAAGATGTAGGATGAATATGGGATGGGAGAATATATAGGCTAGGTATTAAATGTCATCTTAAGATAGGAAGTAGAAAATATGGAATGGGTGATCAATACAAGTTTAATAGGTGATATAGGCTAGATGTGGTTTAAGATATAGTGGGGTGGATAGAGACTATGGATAATATATTAGAGGGGAGATGGAAGATTTGGGTGTAGAGGATATGAGATGATGATATGAGAATGTATTTTTTCTTAGGGGTATCTAAGGTGTTAAATAAAATAGGGTATGGTAGACTCAGATTGAAAATATATGGTTCTAAAACAACATTCAAACAACATACACAATCATGAATCCTAAATTAGTCAATTAATAAGGGTGTGTAACTCAATGGCCATACCATCAAATGGATTCATGGGTGGGGTTGTAGGCTGGTGACCCATTACAAAATTGATTGAATCCTCTTGACCCCATTTGTACATGATGGCTACTTCAAATTTGATATTGATTCCTACAGTGGTACACATGTTACGGTCGAAGAATCTTAATTTAGGTATACAGAATGGTTTCTAGGTACATATTTTATATACACAATGGAATAGTGGGCCCTAAGCCTATATAGGATGTTATCTAACCAACTTGTGTATTGGAGCTTAACTAACCCTCACTCCATGAAACCTTTTATGGGGAATTCTGCTTAGGTGTCAAATAATAGCCCTACTAATTTTTAGAATCCACTAGAACATGAAGTTTGATTAGTGTGTAGTGATAAAATCCATATCATCAACCCTTATATGCTAATCACATGTATGGGGATGAATTCCACATCACGTGCTATCCTAGACTCAGGGGGGACAACAAATAGGCAAGCACAAAATGATTAATTTATTGATTAATTACCTGTATGTGAGAGATATAATTATATATAATTAAATGACAAGCAAATATATACATGCAACACCACAACATGAAAGTATATATAATGAAGCAAATTTATATAATAATGATGTATATTCAATAAAAATTGAGATATATTATTGACACCCCCTCCTCCAAGCACAAAGGTTAGAAGACAAAGTGGGGTGCCTTAGTCTTGAGGGGTCCTACACCAAAATAGATTAGTAGTTTTGTTAAGGTGTGGAGCCTAAAAGCTTCACCAAGGAGCGCATTACCAAAGTTACAGGTTTACACAGTCACCGGCGTCAGTCAAGAGCGATCGACGTTGATCAGGAGCAGTTGAAGAGACAACAACGTCAGCAGGGATCGGCCGATGTCAGTCACAGGCAAGCAGGCAGGAACTGGCGTCGGTTACCTGTGCGTTCAGAAAGCGATTTCCAAGGACAAAACTGAGTGTTTGCATGATGAGATTAAGTTGTAGTCTAAAGTCCGCATCTCTATTATTAGCAAGACTATTTTTAGAGCCCTTGTTCAAGAGGCTTAACTATTGGTTGTAAGTGCATGCTCAAGTTTCCTAATTCTATATGTAGGAAAGATCTTCTTAGCTTATTGTAGTAGTAGTTCATTGTATGTGAATGTTGAAGAACAGTACAGAATTGTATAGGTGAATCATTCTAGGGTGTTGAGTTGATTGTACTTGAGAGAGAGAGCTCTTGAGGGAAAGAGATCTAGAGAGAGATCTGTACATATGAGAGAGGTGTGGAAGAAATAAGTTTTTTCAATTGTATTCCTTCTGTAAAGAGTTTAATACAATTTTTCAGGGTGGTTTCTTGTATCTCTTGTTCTTTGCTATTTATCATTCTAGTTACTTATCTATCTGATTTAATTCTGCGATTTATTGCTTTCATAAGTGTAATCAAATTGTTGGTTGATCCCCAACAAGTGGTATCAGAGCTTGGTTGCAGGTTTAGAGCTTGATATCCATAAGTGGTATCAGAGCTCAGGTTCACTAACAGGTGGTTCAGATCTGTGTAGTGTGTATTGATTACAAGTTGCTCACAGGGGTTTTTGTAGGGATTTCTATTTGAGTGGGAGAAGCAATGGCAGAAGAAAGTAAACTAAGAATGGAGAAGTTCAATGGCAAAAATTATCAACATTGTAGAATGCAGATAGAGGACTATCTATATCAAAAAGATCTATACTTACCGTTAGGTGGGATTGCAAAGAAGCCCACAGACATAGATGATGAAGAATGGGAAGTTCTTGATAGAAAGGCTCTGGGGTCTATAAGACTGAGTCTAGCATCTACTGTGATATCTAATTTATCACAAGCAAAGTCTACGGTAGAGTTGATGACTACTTTAGTAAATTTGTATGAAAAACCCTCATCTTCTAATAAGGTATATCTTATGAAGCAGTTATTTAATTTGTGTATGCAGGAAGGTGGATCTGTATCTAATCACCTGAATGATTTCCATGGAATTGTTAATCAATTAAGTTCAGTCAATATTGTATTTGATGATGAAATTAAATCTCTTTTAATATTATGTTCTTTGCCTTAAAGCTGGCATAGCTTAGTAATGGCAATTAGTAATACTGCATCTACTTCAAATATTTTAAAAGTAGAGGATGTTGTTAGTGTTATCTTGAATGAGGAAATTCATAGGAAAAGCACAGAGGAAACATCAGGGAACGCTTTAAATTTTGAGAGCAGGGGAAGGCAAAAAGAGAAGAGCAAGAGGAGATCAAGATCTAAGTCTAAGGTGAGAGGTAGATCCAAATCCAAAAATGGCAGGAGGCCACAATGCTGGAATTGTGGAAAGATGGGGCACATAAGCAGAGATTGTTGGTCAAAGCCTAAGGAGGACAATCAGCACGAAGGAAAGGAAGAAGCAAAGGTTGCAGGTATTACACAAGATGCTTTAATATTCTCTTTGCATAATAATATAGAATCTTGGGTTTTAGATTCTAGTGCATCTTTTCATGCTACCCCTAATAGAGAATATTTTAGTGACTATTTCCATGGAGATTTTGGAATAGTGTACTTAGGGGATGATGAGCCTTGTAAAATTATTGGCAAAGGTAAAGTGCAGCTAAAAATGCAGAATGGCAACACATGGGTGTTGAGAGATGTTATGCATGTTCCTAGCTTGAAGAGGAATTTGATTTCTGTAGGAAAGTTAGGGGATGAGGGTTGTACAATAACTCTCACAAGTGAATCTTGGAAGGTGACCAAGGGTGCACTTGTTATGGCCAGAGGTAAGAGAGTTGGTACTCTCTATTTATGTAATTGTGTTACTAATATTTTTCCTTCTGTATTATCTACTTCAGATGTGGATGCTAACCTGTGGCACTCAAGGCTTGGCCACATGAGTGAGAAGGGGATGTCAATTCTTAAGTCTAGAGGTAAGCTTTCAGATTTGAAAAACATAGATCTAGAATTTTGTGAGCATTGTGTGTTTGGAAAATAGAAGAGAGTGAGTTTTCTTAAGACTGGGTCAACAAAGAAGAGGCATAAGTTGCAGCTTGTTCACACAGACGTGTGGGGACCGGCTCAGGTAGCTTCTATTGGAGGATCACAATACTATGTTACGTTCATAGATGATACTACAAGAAAGGTATGGATCTATTGTATTAAGAAGAAATCTGATGTATTTGAGACTTTTAAGATTTGGAAAGCTATGGTTGAGAATGAAACAGGCAGAACATTGAAGTGCCTGAGATCTGATAATGGTGGTGAGTTCTGTAGCTATAAGTTTAGAGATTATTGTTATATGCATGGAATTCATAGGCAAAGGATGGTTCCAAGGACACCTTAGCAGAATGGAATTGCTGAAAGGATGAACAGAACAATAATGGAGCGTGCAAGGTGTATGAGATTGCATGTTGGTTTGCCCTTAGAGTTTTGGGTAGAAGATGTTAACATTGCAGTGTACCTAATTAATAGAGGACCCTCTACAGCTCTGGATGGTGGAATTCCAGAAGAAACATGGATAGGTAAAAAGGTAGATCTCTCATATCTCAAAGTTTTTGGTTGTGAAGCCTTTGTGCACGTAGATAAGGAAAATAGAAAGAAGCTGGATGCTAAGTCTATGAGGTGCACGTTTATTGGCTATAGCTCAGATGATTTTGGTTTTAGATTTTAGAATCTAGGAACTAACAAGATAATTAGGAGCCGTGATGTTGTTTTCAATGAAAAAGTGATGTATAGTGATCAGCTGAAGAAGCTGAATCAATCTGGGTAGAGCAATGGAGAATTGGACGAGGTGACAGTCCAAAATAAGCTCACAGGAAAAAGAAATAATCACTTGCAAGAAAACACAGAGACCGACGTCGGCAGGGTAGGAACCGACGTCGGCAGAATAGAAACTGATGTCGGTCATACAGAGACCGACGTCGGTAGGACAAGGACCGACGTCGATCAGGAAAAACCAGTGTCGGCAAGGAACATGCCTGGAAGTGATCGAGGTCGGTCACTGTCAGAGAATTTGGGTGGACAGCGTGTTGTGGATGAGTCTCAGATGCCCATCAGGAGGTCAGAAAGGGTAAGTAAGCCTCCAATTAGATATTCTCCTTCATTATTCTATTTATTACTAACTGATGGTGGAGAACCAGAGAGTTTTGAAGAAGCATTACAGGTGGAGTCCAAGAGTCAGTGGGAGCATGGCATGGTTGAGGAAATGGAGTCCTTGAAAGAGAACCAAACATGGGTTTTGGTTGAGTTACCAACTGGTAAGAGGACACTGAAGAACAGATGGACCTACAGGTTGAAGGAAGGTGAGAATGGACAGATGAGATATAAGGCCAGGTTGGTAGTGAAAGGATTTGCACAAAAGCTAGGTATTGATTTTGGTGAGATTTTTTCTCCTGTTGTTAAAATGACTTCTATACGGGTTGTATTGTCTTTGGTTGCTATTGAGGATTTGCATCTTGAGCAGCTAGATGTTAAGACAGCATTTCTTCATGGAGATTTGGATGAGGAAATATACATCGAACAGCCGGAAGGATTTGAGGTCAAGGGTAAGGAGAAGTTAGTGTGTAGATTGAAGAAAAGCTTGTATGGCCTCAAGCAAGCTCCTAGACAGTGGTATTTGAGATTTGACAGGTTTATGACTGAGCATGGCTACAGTAGGTGTCAATCTGACCATTGTGTGTATTTTAAGAGATTGGATAATGGTAGATATATTATTCTATTATTGTATGTAGATGATATGTTGGTTGTAGGATCACACATGCAGGATATCTCTGAGCTTAAGGTGAAATTAGCTCAAACATTTTCCATGAAGGATTTGGGAGTAGCAAAGAAAATCCTTGGCATGAGCATTAAGAGGGATAGGAAATATCACAGGTTGATTTTGTCTCAAGAGGATTATGTGAACAAGGTGTTGAAACGGTTCAATATGTAGGATGCTAAACCGGTAAGCACACCTTTGGCTGGACATTTTAAGTTGAGTAAAGAACAATGTCCTAATTCACATGATGAGGTAGAGTACATGAGTAGAGTTCCATATTCTTCCACAGTAGGGAGTTTAATGTATGCAATGGTGTGTACTAGACCGGATATTGCCCAAGCAGTGGGAGTTGTAAGTAAGTATATGGCCAATCCAGGAAAGGAACACTGGAAAGCAGTTCAGTGGATCCTTAGATATCTGAGAGGAACCAACAGTAGGCATTTGTGCTATGGGGGTTCAGATACTTCTCTACATGGTTATGTAGATTCAGATATGGCAGGTGATTTGGATGGCAGGAGGAGCACCACAGGATATGTTTTCACTGTTGGTGGAACGATGGTTAGCTGGATATCAAAGTTGCAGAAGGTTGTTGCCTTGTCAACTACAGAAGCAGAGTATATTGCAGCCACAGAGGCTAGCAAAGAGATGATATGGATGACACGGTTCATGGAAGAGCTTGGAAAGGAGCAAGAGAGTTGCAGACTATACAGTGATAGTCAGAGTGCCATTCATTTGGCTAAGAATTCGGCCTTTCATTCAAGAACCAAGCATATACAGCTTAGGTACCACTTCATAAGACAGGTATTGGAGGATGGTGAGTTGAAGCTGGAGAAAATCCATACAGATAGGAATCCTGCTGATATGTTAACCAAGCCGGTTACAAAGGAGACGTTGAATCTTCATTCAAATTCTGTTGGTCTTCATGATTGAGTTGAAGATGGAGGAGCTAGAAGATGTTGTTGTACAGGTACTGGTGCAGTTGTTTATCTCCAAGTGGGAAATTGTTAAGGTGTGGAGCCTAAAAGCTTCACCAAGGAGCGCATTACCAAAGTTACAGGTTTACATAGTCACTGGCGTCGGTCAGGAGCGATCGATGTCAGTCAGGAGCAGTTGAAGAGACGCCGGCATCGGCAGGGATCGACCGACGTCGATCACAGGCAAGCAGGCAGGAACCGGCGTCAGTTACCTGTGCGTCCAGAAAGCGATTTTCGAGGACAGAACCGAGTGTTTGCATGATGAGATTAAGTTGTAGTCTTAAGTCCGCGTCTCCATTATTAGCAAGACTGTTTTTATAGCCCTTGTTCAAGAGGATTAACTGTTGGTTGTAAGTGCATGCTCAAGTTTCCTAATTCTATATGTAGGAAAGATCTTCTTAGCTTATTGTAGTAGTAGTTCATTGTATGTGAATGTTGAAGAACAGTACAGAATTGTATAGGTGAATCATTCCAGGGTGTTGGAGTTGATTGTACTTGAGAGAGAGAGCTATTGAGGGAAAGAGATCTAGAGAGAGATCCATACATCTGAGAGAGGTGTGGAAGAAAGAAGAATTGTATTCCTTCTGTAAAGAGTTTAATACAAGTTTTCAGGGTGGTTTCTTGTATCTCTTGTTCTTTGTTATTTATCATTCTAGTTACTTATCTATCTGATTTAATTTCGCGGTTTATTGCTTTCATAAGTGTAATCAAATTGTTGGTTGATCCCCAACAAGTTTAATTTTTTTAATCATAAATATCTACAAAATTACAAATACACAATGCAATATCATAACCAGAGAGCATAAAATCGTAACTACAAAATAAAATCATAGATCATGAGTTATAATCTTGTAGAAGTTAGCTAGTCATAACGGTTAACTTATAAAACCATGATAATTAGACAAAATGCTCAATTAAATAGGTCAATATCATAATTTACAAAAATTCACAATTTGTGGTTTTGTATAAAATATAAAAATTATAAGTTTAAGGCACATGGATATTAGTGTAATAACCAATTTTATAAATCAGATAGATTAACAAAAAAAATTATCATACAGCTTACAAATTTAGTACTATATGATTAGGACCCTTTAGTAGATAAGTTATGATTTATGCTCATGATTATGCTCTCAAATAGAATGATAAAATTACTCTATACTACAGACATAATGATTATGCTAACAAGCAGAATTAGTATGCTTAAATGGCCTAGCTTTTATTTAAACATAAGATCGAGAATGAACTCTACAAGATCACTAATACCAGAACAACATCATAAATTTGAGACTTGTGATATTTCAAAAAGGAGTAAAATAGGTCAATGGTGAGGTGTTTGATATTTGTGTTGGTTGTCCTTTTGTGCCTGTTAATCCTACACACACACACAACAAACTATTAGAACACCCCTGTAAGTATGGCTAGACCCAAGATAACTATATGTCAAAATGATTAAGATGAACAAGAGACAACCTTGTCCTTATAACTATCTAACGGGAGATAAAAATTCTTTTTCTACAAATTGAAGACTAACAGTTCTCAGATTTCACCAGTTTAATGGAAAAAGACAAAACCTCAAGTCTTGAAGGCAAAACCACAATTAGCAGAGTAAAGTCATAATTAGGAGAGTTACGACATTGCCAGTTTAGGCCCCAAATGGTTAAGTCTTGTTAAATCCTCCTTCCCTACACACTAAAGACCTAAAACACCCCCTAAACAAAATAATAATCACTTATAGGGAGATTAGTAATAGATAGTAAATAGGGATATAGAGAAAACTCTAAGTTAGAAAAAAATGCTAGTCAACTTGCAAGATCACGATTACCAGGGTAAAATCGTAACTTATGAAGTTGTGACTTTGTATCTTCTACACCAGTAGCTAAGTACCAAATCACTCTCTCCTTGCCCTACACACAAAAAGTATAACACTCCTAGACAAACATCCAGAAAATAAATTATCCTGCAAAAAGGGGTTAGAAAAATGTAGAATATAGATATGCCCCTAACTACTAATTTTCATAAAATTGTGATTCTATTGACAAAACCATGACTACTAGAGCAAAATTGTAACTTACAAAGTTGTGATTTTGTCAAAAGTCAAAAACCTACAAAATCTAAAAATCGTTAGCAGTTAGATAATATCGTAACTCTTCCTACAAGACCACAATTTCAAGACCATTAGTACTAGAGTAAAAATACAGATTACCTGTGTATGAAAGTTTTTCAAAATTTGGCCTTCAATTCATGTCTAGTTTGTCCTACAAGCATTCAAATCACTTCCAATAAGTGTATAAGGTTAATTAAGGGAGTAAGTCCCACCATGGTCACCAAAATGTAGCATAACTTTTAGATTCACTTTCTATTACTATTTTTAGTAATAAAAACCTAAAATCTAAACACACAAATAGGAAGGGATAAAATAGATAATCAACACAATAAGAATGATCTTACCATCACTTTACCTCTTTATAAGTCCTCTCCAATCCAATGGATGTTTGATACAAAATTTGAAGATTGTTAGATTGTTTTGCTTGATGTTGATAATGGCTTCCAATGGGTGATTATACTTGATAGTGGCTTTGGATGGATGCAAAGAGGATAATGGTAACAAGATAGCAAGTAGGCTCCAAGATTTCTAGTTAGTTTGAAGGAGGAGGTGAGCTTGGTTATATAAGCATGGAGGGAGAAATCAATTACTCAAATTCAAATTTGAGCCATTGAGATCAATGGTTAGGAATTTTTCATGAAATTTTTAATTTCATGGAGATCTCTAGAATAGAAAATTCTAGAGGAAGGGGATTAAAATGGAGGATATTTCTAGAATCCTCCAATTTTAGAAATCTCCTATTAAGTTTTAGGATTTAGGAAAGGCTAAAATAGGGTGGAAGTTGGGTAGGTAGACTATTTTATATTTTTAAATTGGCTAGTAGTTTAGAGAGTAGGTTAGGGAGTAAAGAGGTCTTGTTAGGGGTTTAATGACGGGATTAATTGGTTTTGGGATGGGGTAAGGTTTGTAGGATATAGGAATGGGATGTGGGACAATGGGATATTAGTTAAATTAGCTACAAAACGTAGTTATAGGCTAAATTAGCGTAATTAGCAGAATTAGCAAGATGAGCAGATTTTAGTGCATACAATGTTAATAAAGAGAATGTTCTATAAGCTTACTTTTTATAGGAGATCATCATCATCACTACCTTAATGAAATACCTACTCATAATATTAAAACTATTATCATTGTTATTAATTAGTCATAAAATTGCATTATTATTATTATTATTATTATTATTATTATTATTATTATTATTATTAAACATTCCCTAGTGATGGGTATCATATTCTCGATTACATGATTCACCTTCAACAAAACCCTGATTAATGTAGCTACAAAATTGCACATTGAAACAAATTTGACTTATTTTACAAGCCTTAATCGAGAATTTTTTTTGAAGCACTTTAGTGTACTATGTTTTCAATTACGAAACTTGCCTTCAACAACAACATGGTTAATGTAAGTTTTTACTGTGGGGTTTAATCTCGAACAAATAGAGTCTTGTTTGAGCAGTTGACCCACTTTAATGAATACTCTATACGTCATATTTTATTACTTGAAGATAAATTTAACCGGCTTTAATAATATTCCCCAATTTAACATACATTGATATACATATATATAGAGAGAGAGTTTACTATCGTTTGAAATAATTTAAATTTTGAATGCAAACTTACCCTATCGAGCAAGCTACTCGTGGAAGTAAAGAGGACGTCCTGTATCAACAATTCATTAATGCCTGAACTAATAGAAGTGATGAGGAGCGATTGGTCGTTGGTTTGAAGGAATTGTGAGTTAGCAATGGCAATATCATTGTCATTCTGATTCATGCTAATGCGATCATCCACTGGCCGTCGCCTCAATCTGTCAGCATCATGTAGAGAAGGGCAGCGGTGGGTGAAGGTAAGCTCTTCAACTATCGCAGGCCTGCACTGCCAACAATGCGCTTTCACAATTGGGATTTGCATTTGCATTTGCATTTGGTACGCGCACATTTTTTTCAAAATACGCTTATCAACATGTATGCCAAGTGTGGGAGTTTGGTGGATGCTCGCAAACTTTTTCATGACATGAAAGAACGCGACAGCTTCTCATGGAACGTCATGATTGCGGCTTATCAAAGACATGGATATCCTCACGAGGCATTGACGCTGTTTTACCAAATGCAACGATCAGGTGTCCAATTCGATCACTTCACCTTCGCTACCATTCTCCCAGCCTGTGCCAAAATAAGAGATTCGGAACTGGGTATGTACATTCATCGAAGCATACTTGAAAAGGGATTTCTGTCAGATGTTGTAGTTGCGAATGCGCTGCTCGATATGTATGCAAAATGTGGAAGCGTACACAAGGCGCGCGAACTGTTTGACAAAATGCCTGAAAGATGCGTCATCTCATGGAATGTCATGATTGCAGGATATGCACAAAATGGACTTGTTACAAAGGCTTTGGAGACTTTTAAGCAAATGCAATTGGCAGGTCTCAAGCCATGCTCTACAACCTTTGCCAGCATCCTCCCAGCCTGTGCGCAAAGGGGAGATTTGGAACAGGGTATGGACATCCATCAAAGCATATTCAAAAACGGATTTCTGTCAGATGTTGTAGTTGCAAGTGCCCTGGTAGACATGTATGCAAAATGTGGAAGTCTACACATTGCACGTGAACTGTTTGACAAAATACCTCAAAGAAATGTGGTCTCATGGACTGCAATGATTTTGGGTTATGCGCAAAATGGCTTAGTTGAAAAGGCCTTGGAAACTTTTATACAAATGCAATTCGCAGGTGTAAAGCCAAACTCCACAACCTTTTCCACCATCCTCCCAGCCTGTGCTAAAATCGGAGCTTTGAAACAGGGTGTGGGTATCCATCAAAGAATAATTGAAAGTGGATATTTGTCAGATGTTGTAGTTGCAAATGCGCTTATAAACATGTATGCAAAATGTGGAAGCATGCTGAAGGCACGTGAATTGTTTGATAAGACATCTCAACAAAATGTGGTTTCATGGACTTCAATTATTGCAGCATATGCACAAAATGGGTTTATTGAGAAGGCTGTCGAGACTTCAAAGGAAATGCAATTAGCAGGCGTAAAGCCAAACTCCACAACCTTTGCCAGCATCCTCCCAGCCTGTGCCAAAATGGGAGATTTGGAACATGGTATGTACATCCATCAAAGTATAATCAAAAGTGGATATTTGTCAGATGTTGTAGTTGCAAATGCGCTTATAGACATGTATGCAAAATGTGGAAGCATACACAAGGCACATGAACTGTTTGACAAAATGTCTCAGCAAAATGCAGTTACATGGACTGCAATGATTGCAGGAAATGCACAAAATGGTTTTTGCAAGGATGCTCTCAAACTCTTTGAACTAATGAAGCCCTCTGGAATATATCCTAATCGTGTAAGCTTTGTTTGTGTTTTATTTGCATGCAGCCATGCAGGTTTAGTGGATAAGGGCTGTAAATACTTCACTGACATGAGTCACTCTTATCGCATTATGCCTACAATGGATCATTATGTATGCATGGTTGACCTTCTTGGTCGTGCTGGTTATCTTGATGAAGCTCTAAACTTGATTATTAAAATGCCAATCAAACCTTCTGTGGTTGTGTGGATGTGTTTGCTTGGTGCTTGTAGATCACATAACAATATAGGGCTAGGAATATTTACAGCAACTCTTCTTTTTGAGCTGGATCCTAAAAACGCTGCAGCTTATGTTCTTCTGTCACACATGTATGCAGAAGTTGGCAGGTGGGATGACCTTCAAAAGGTACGGGGATTGATGAAAGATAGAGGAATTGAAAAGATTCCTGGATGTAGTTGGGTTGACGTCAATAAAATGGTACATATGTTTTCTGTAGGAGACTGATGGCACCCACAAACATGGGATCTATGCAAAGTTGAAGAAAATTGTTTTGGAAGCTGAAGGCAGCAGGATATTTACCAGATTCAAGACGTACTGAATGATGCAGAGGAGGAAAATGAATTATTCCTTTGCCACAATAAGTGAGAGAATGTAGTAATTGCATTTGGATGGATCAACTATTAGAGTTGTCAAAACCTTAAGAGTATGTGTTGACTGCAACACTTGCAAGAGAGTATCTCTCCAAGATGGTTGCAAGAGATGCATACCGGACAATGTTCTTGTGGATATTATTGGCGATGCTGGTGCAGTGATAAAGAAAGAATCAGGTTTGGTTTTCAGTTTCAGTTTGTAAAATCGGATGGTATGCATCACTGCCTATATATACCGATGGGATATTTATTAAAGCCGTGGAGGTGTCATGACATTCAACTTTTTGGAGGGAAAAGAAAAAGGAGAGGAACGCTTGAAGGAAAGGAAGGATGTTTGATGTTTGGCCAGCAGGACTTGCAATCAAGACAGATGAACACTGTTTTTTATTCCAATTTCCAACCTTTGTCTGGATTCCTTGTATTATCCTCTTCCTATTGATTTCCAGGTCTGCAATTTGAGGTTAAATTATATGTTTCAGGTGACACATACAAATTTGTACGTGCCCATCTCTATTTTGTAATGTTTATGCTTAGATGCTGCACCACATGCCTTTGCTTTTCGGAAAAGTTATTATATTGGTGAATTCCCAAATCTTTTTTTCTTTAAATTTAATTTATATTAATTTATTTACTTTAGGTTTTAAATATGCGGAAGTAAATATAATTTTTATTATATAATAATTGGTATATATGTATGGGGCTTGAAAAACTTACATAATGAAATTTATAGATTCATTAATAAAAAGCGAATATAATTTATTTGTGGAAGTAAAATCATGATTTATATTACATTATAATTGTAAAACTGTGCACAATGATATTTATAAATTAAAAATTGATATTAGTGAGAAGATTGGTAGAGCCTCTTACTCTCTTTTATAACCACAATCACATTCTACATAATAAATGAAAACATATGATTTGTAGTTAGGGTCAACTAAATGATGAAATGAAAGCATTTGTGGCTACTTATAGTATATTAAATGCATTATTTCCAATTAAGGATCATAATACATGTAAAATCTAAATAATAATACCTAATTAACTCTAACATTGAGTAGTAAAGCAAATACATAGGGATAGAAAGATGTATCTTAAATATAATATTGTCAAATATTTGTGGTCTCAATTGGAACTTTGTGTGGCTAGACTTGTAAGACATCTTGCTCAGTAATTTGCATTTGTAATGTTGATGATATCAAGGCTGCTCCAATGCTCCTAGTAGGCATTAGGATTGGCTCCGATTGGTTTTGACAAGTGATCGTCAACTAAAATATGATTAGAAAACTGTGTTTGCCTATTTTTATGCTTCCTACCCCTCACTTTTGTTTCACATGCAATAACCAACATCTAAAAATGGATAAAAAAGTTTGGGGGACTTGTGTTCAAGTTATTGAGTATTATGAACTAACTAATTATCTAATTATCAAACCCTTCATTGATAAGAACAATGTTAATAAATGGAAATTGTGTAACATGAATAACTTTAACAAGGGCTCCAAGAGTGTTCTAAAATATAATGTTAGCTTATACAATGATAAATGCTACAATTATTGGTTTATTGTCAAATGGAGAATAACACTTGTTTCTATTTATAGGCAACATTTTAATTCAAATTAGGACCTTATTGGAGTACGCACCAACCTCTAACAACTAGGAGCAGAAAAGATGAACAAAAGGGAACAAGAGGAGCCAACCTTAGAGGGGCCAAAACAAGGGGACCAAGTTGCTAGGGGCACCCTTGATGGTTATCTAGAACACCAAGAATGGTCCTAACACGAGACCACTCAGGGACAAGAATTAAAGAGAATTGAACATGAATGCAACAAAGGAGGAAATGAAGCCATCAAGGGTCATTGATACACAATAATGATTAATTTGGCACAGTGATCATTGTATAGAAAATATCACTAAACACAGATATGATAACACTAGATGATGCCAAGGGGCAAATTTTAGGTATCTTCATTGTCTTACACCTCCTACTACATCACATTATGTTAGATCTCAAACTCTAAATCATTCAATTTTTAAAAACTCTTCACACCTGAGTGTGATTGTATAGTGTATTTGTTCAAGTTTAATTTATGACACGAAAATTGCATAGATTTGAAATGTTTATATAAAGAAGTGATATAGTTAATAAAAAAAATATTCATATTATTCAAAACCTCTTCCTAGATCTAAGTTAGAGTTGAAAAAGAAAATGGACTCCATTGGGGTGAATATTTTTTCCAAAATTGGAGTTTCTTTAGAAAATAAAAAGAATGACAATGATTTTGATGGTAGTTATGATCAAGATGAAGCTTTGAATACCCAAGCCAATAGTAATGTAGCCAACCATCCACATCCTAAGATGCTCAAAAATAATCTCTTAGTGCCCAATTTAGAATATATATTTTTTGGTTGAAAAACTTTCCCAGTTATTAATAATACAATGTGTTATAATAATTATTCATACAAAAAAGTGAGTGGACAAAATCACACTTCGAGAAAACATATCCACTGAAGTGAGAGCAACTACAAAATCAACTTCTATGTGGAGTAATTTTCAAGCCAAAAAAGGTGAAAACACAACCAATTAAAATCATATAAAAATTTGAGCCAACAAAGCACCACACAACATTGGGAAGTGGGAGTAGCAATGAGCATGGGCAGTGGAGACAGAGGATCATCTAACTTATCACCCCACTCCCCCTCCCCTCATCCCTCCCCAACCACTTCCAGCATGAGGATCTGTAGAATTAGGTACATGATCTCAACCATCAACCTCTTTTTATTTTGCTTTATCCTTTGCAATATCTTGGATATTGGGAAAATTTGCAAGTGCTAAGCAAGTGAATTTCCCTTGCTAAGGTGCTACCCATCCAAAAGGACCACTCCCACCAGCTTGAGGGTTGGGAGACAAGGACAAATATCATTGCCATGGAGAGCCAATGTGGTGCCTACTTTAAGAGAGATTCCTCTCGCGTTGCCTAAACCCATGGTCATGTGGGGGCAACCGATGGCAAGTTGAGTCCAAGGGGACTTAGCTAATAGCACAAGGAGCACTACCCCAATGATCCAACAAGGTTTATAGGTGATTTACCTCTAGATTAACATTTTTAGTGTGAATCTAAATCTAAAGTATGACATTAGAGATAACATGAACCATGTTAGAATAGAAAAACATTCCTCTAACATAACTTGATTAAATGTTGCATCATTTCTTTCTTTCTATAATTTAAATAGAATATCAGAGCATTAAATATGCCAAACTTGTGTGTATTTTGTAGAAATCATGGCCAAGTTAACTAAAAGCACCATCTTCTAGGTAAACATATCTAGATGGAAGGGTTTTAAGAGGGTGTGAATTCATTGCCAAGCTAATTGGGCATGTTTTAAAAATAAAAAGTCATGCTCTAGGGATAATGTGGTGGAAAACAGAACAAACATAATGAGCCACACTTAAGTGCACCAAATAGGTGCCAATTGGAAGCCCTTGGTGAAGAATACTCCAAAGGGAGTGTGCCTGCTTAGGCTTTATAATAACAATTCACACTCTTTCAAACTATCTTTTCCACACTTGGTCAATGGAATTAACTTTCCATCTGGTATTGAGAACATCAAATTGAAAATGTTTTGGAGAAAGAAGTTGATAATTTAATGAGGGTTTATAGTGGTGGAAGGGGGTCGTAACTAGACAGTTTTAGTCTTTCCACCATTTATAAGGTTACTGAATACCTATCTTATGAAGATACACAACATTTATGGCATTTTGTATCTCCAAAATTGACCCCTAATCATTTACATTAATTGAAATTTATCCCTTAGAATGGGCCAAGACACCCACTCGCTGGCTTGTTTGAAAAAATATAAGAAATGACCTTAATTACTTTTATAAACAATTTTAAACTTTTAATCCATGGGACCAAAGCAAAGGGAACCTCATAAAAATTAAGCACATGAGACCACCAAAGAGAGTGAGTTTAGAGAAATCCTAGATCTATTTCCATCTCCATCCCAGATTAAGTGTATTTTGAGCCTTTACCAAGTCTTATAGATGTTCTTGGAAATAAATGTGCCAACAATGGTGACAAGGACCTATGTGAGTAGCAACGATCAGAAATTCAATCATTTTTTATATCCCTTACCGATAGGACTGCATTGTATGATATAGTTCCTAAGAAAAAAATTCTAGGATTCTTCACCTTCTAAAAGATGGATGATTCATTAGTACACAAGGCATAACCTTATATTTGAATGTCTAGAATACCTAGGTCTCCTAGTGCTTTTAGCTTATAAACAATATCCAAGGAAACTATGTGGATCCTTTATTGCCTCGAGAATTAGCCCAATGAAAGTCCCTAAGATTTTTCTCAATTTTTGCATAGGTAGCCTTTAGAAGGTTCCCAACAAGAGGATTAATAAACATGAGTAGCATCCAACACCTTAGAACAAACTTGAAACTTTTAAGTTAAAGAGAGTGGTTTATAAATCTAATAAGCAATATTTTTCTCAACCCTTTAAACTATTCAGCCTAGTGAGAATTAAAAATTAGAAAATATTTGATTGATAACCCTTAAGAAATCCCATGAATAATGTATGTTTTGAAAGATAGTGCTCGTCGGTTTAACCATTCCCTATTCATCTCAAGATCCTCCTATTTCTTGTTCAACTTTCAAATTCCTCTAAATTCTTCTCAAAACCATCTAGATGCTTCTCAAGTTCTACAAAATTATTTTTTAATCTGCCTAAATTATTTTCAAAACCCTCTAATTACTTCTCAAAATCTTCCAATTGCCTCTCAAAATTTTGAAAAATGATTATCAAATCCATATTTATTTCCCAATCTCTCAAAATTCATTAATGTCTTCTCAAATTCCTTAAAATTCTTCCATGTTTCACAATTGTTCCATTTCTCAATACCAAACTAATCATTCCCATCAATAATTGCATACCTCTTCACTTTTATTTTGTACCACCATCTACACTACCCATTTTATACACATTATGTTCATTGTACTGACACTTTTCTTGTATAGGGCTAGTCGATGTATTAATCTCCCTAAGTGTATGTTTACACATACACTAGGATTAGGGCGGGTCATCTTGTAACACTTTGTGAGAGACATTTCATGGACCATACTTCCTACTACCACCTTCACATCACTATTACATCAAAAGATTTATCATCCTCAATCTGTGTACGTTTTCTCTAAAACATTTCCCCATGCCCTACACATATCTAATAACATTGGCCCTATAGATTATGTCTTGTAGTACCCTTATATTGGTTGACAACATTGAAAATGTTTTCTATGGATTGTTCTATACATCATTAACTAGGTCGATGATGTTGGTTAAAACTAAGTTTTGAATTCTACATATTTGATTTGTATTTATAAGGTTCCCATTTTTCATTTCTCAAAATAGACAAAATAATTCAATCTGTTTGTGCATGAAAATCCACCTTAGCAAGAAGAAGTGGATTTATTGATAAAAGGAAGTTACCCAAATAAAGGAAAGTTATCATTAAAGCCTTGAAGATATCAATAATAGGAGCTACACCTGAAAGGTTTACCATGTCTTTGGAGTCCCCAAATTTTGTCTACTTAAGGTTTCACCTGTCCATCTTGTCTTCACCTAAAACCATCTCTAAAAAAGTGCTAAAAACCAAAAAGGAGATTAATGCATTGAAAATTGAACAAAATGTAAGCATCCCTAACTATATTCTCTTTATTTTATACTTTGGCCAATATTTTGGATGGTGTATGTGTCATGTATTTGATTGTATAGTTTAGGACATGCATGTTACTTTATTGCAACCTTTTACAATATTTTTCACTCACATATCTTGATTTAATTCCTAGTGACATTTTACTTTTTCATAACTTTTGTTTATCACCTAATCGAATTTTAGTCTTTATAGTTCTTGCTTCAATGTCTAATGACACCCTAGATCTAATAAAATCCTTCATCCTCTATCTCTTTAGAGATTATATGTGTAGGTTCCCCTCATAGATTCACTCTAACCTTCTTTGTACATGATCCTTGTTTAAACCCCCAAACTATTTTGTCAACAAGAGTAATGTATTTTTTGATGTAGACACCTAATTTTGGCACATTTCTAGTATTTACCATGTGTTTTGATTAAATGTGGATATAAGCAACGAATAATATAATAATCATAAAAAATAGAACAAGGGAAAATCTAATCTAAATATAGTAAATAAAGACCTATCACTATGATTGGAGGGTATTGCATGAAATTACTTGAACGAATGACAATTGACAAAGGAGGTTCAGAGATGCATACCTGATTTTTGACTCACATGAACTCTAAAAGAAGATTAAAATGTTGAGAGAGTGGTCTATAAATATTGGGAAATAGATTCCATAAAATATTACTGTGAATGCTAAAGTGACCAAAATAAGATTGATTTGATAGTGATTGCACAACTTTGAACTGTTTGGATAATGATAACCTATTTAGAAAGTGGTAGTATGCTTATAAAAGTGTATGAGTAGATCAAATTTCTCTAAAACTCTTTGTATCCCTTTACATATGCCTACACAAAAAACCTCTCCTAGATCAGAAAATTGGTTCATGAAACCACTATAATATTTTTTCCTCTAATCAAGCCTTAATCCATGCCATGAGACCTTACAAAGGAATTTAAAAATTGGTTTTGTTAATAGGGACCTGCCTCAGCCAACCCCCAACTTTTTGACAAATTGGAAATTAACACTCATAAAATTCAACAAATCAAATCCATTTATATGATAGTCCCAACCCTTATTCGTGTGATATGAGAAGCAATGCAATTAAATGATTAGATATGATATTTCACTAGTCCTTTTGGTACATTTGAAACAATAACACTTTAATAGATAGAAAATGTAGTATGGATTAGAGTGTAAGCAAATCCTTATAATTGTGTGAGCATGTGATTTACTTTTGTAATGTGATAGATTGATGTAAATGTATTAGGGTGCTTGTGTATATATAAATTTGTCAAATTCAAAGTAAGACCTTATTAGTGCACAAGAAGACATTTTGGAAGCGGGAAAGCTAAAAATCATGACAATGAACATGGTGAAATGGCACAAAGGACTTACAACTGACATGATTAGTAATGGGTTGGTTCAATAATGGTTTGACCTCTATTGGACTATCTTGATAATGGTCAAGGTGATAATAAATCAGGAAACAAAGATCAATGGGTATGTTTTTTTACCTTATTTTTGATAAATTATTAAATGTAATATTTTATAATAGGTTTAAAATGAGAATATATCAAATGCTAAATATATGCAATAATTAACAATTCTAATTTTGACAAGTGATAAATATAGAGAATTTATATTTTCAAAAAACACTAGGAATAAAACAACTTAGCTTTAAGTGGGATTTCTATTGATTGTTATGAATGTTTGAAAAATTGAATTCAATAGAAGAGTTGATTGTGTATTCCTAGGATTATGAACATAATCAAAAACTACTTCTAGATAAGTATGATGTAACTTAACATAGTTTGTTTGTGTCTACTAACCATGGAATTGTCCCAATTGACTGTGATTAATGATAGATAAACAATAGAATCAAAAAATAATTTTGAATAAGAACACTACAGGAGGATAGAAGTGCAGGCCACTCAAATCTATTGACCATAAACTTGTCCTGGTTGACTGTGACAAAAAAATATTCATTGTGCCTTCTTCACATGTGTTTGTTAAGTAGATTGAGATATTATGATTTACATTATGCCAAGCATAATTAACCATACACATATTTTTTTTTAAACCCTAAGGGCACTTTTATATCTTGAAAACCTAAAAAAAAGGCATGTGTTATGGGTTGAGTTGACTTAAATCACCCCTTGATGATTTACCATTGCCTACAAATCTGTGTAGCCATATAAAATGTGAAAATTAGTAACTTGAGCATGGCTAATGACACCCAACCCTTAGGTCCCTCTTACTTGATCTCATGACTCTCATAGGCATATTTTCACTAATTCCAAGTCATTCATAGCCTTCTAGACTTGATCCTAACTAAGCTAGACCCCTCTTTCCATGACTAATCCATCCCCCAGGTCTTGTCTGCTCAGGATAATAGTGCCACAGTAGGACTATAGTGTTGGTGCCAATCTTGTCCACTTTCAACACTCTTGTCCAAGTGCAATTTTGTCCCCAATGGTCAATTTATTTTAGTTCCCCATCATTTTCTTTGTTAGCTTAATGCGAGCACATTCAACCCATGACTAATAGCCCTAGTGGCCCATACTAGGTCCTAGTATTTTCTTAATAAAATTTCAATATTTTTTTGAATTTTTACATGCATATGTAAATCATAAAATCACCTTAAATTTCTAAATTCAATAGTAATTAAAAAAAAAATTTTGAAAACCCTAGTTGCTTTTTCTAGGTTTCTTTAAATCATAAATTTTCCAATAAAATTCTAATTTTTTACTTGGATATCTCACTCATAAATTCACTTTTAATTTAAAAATTTTATAGTCAATTTAAAAATAATCATCTTTCAAACCCTAGTTGCATACACTAGGTCCTATTGCTTTTGAGATATCACCTTACATTCTAAAATCATATTTCAAAAATGGATCTCACTTATTTTCAAATATTTCTTGTATTTATAACAAATAATAAGAAGACCATACTTGGTCCTATCATGTATATGAATTATGAATTTTACCATATGTTAATGCAAAGTTTCATTCTTTCCCTTTCATACTTAATTTTCATAATAAGGGATGATATTACAAAATTTATTGCTAAACATGCACAAGATTTCAATATTTATTTTTCATACTCTCTCTCTCTCTCTCTCTCTCTCTCTCTCTCTCACACACACACACACACACACACACACACACACATGTGGAATAATTTCCAACTCTATTTTTCTAAATATGTTAGAAATATTATGTTACAAGTCAAAGATGTTTATGCATTAATGCACAATTCCATGCTCTCTACCCTTTGCTTTCTATCTCTCATATGGAAATTTTTTCAAGTTTATCTTACCACATATATTAGACATATCATAGCACATGTAAAAGTTCTTTATGCATTAGTGCACAATTGCATGCTCTCTATCCTTTGTTTGATCTTTCTCATGTGGAATATTATTTATAATCATATTGTTATACAAATTATAACTCCACTTACGTGCATTTTATTCCACATACATGGTTTCTATCTAGAGGATCCATTGCATAAGCTAACAACCACCTATCAAGTTTCAATGTAATATCTTATGCACAATATATAGTTTCCTTCTCCTCCTCTCCTCCAAGAGGGTTATAGTTACTTTCCCTCTAACCAGGTCCATTATATCACCCCTCCAAAAGGTGAGGCAACCCATACTATTGTTCCTAATGCATACATTCAGCGTATAGCTTCTTCAAAATCTCTTCAACATATGTGCTTACATGTTCAATCGAAAGCAACTAAGGTTTGAACCTGTAAGACTCTAAGGGATCAAATCACCAGTATGAGTAAGTTAATCTTAGATTTACAAACATAGAATTAGCTATTCCATGAAAAGATCACAACATTGTAAAATTAGATTATAATAAAAAACCTCAAAGGCACCCTAGTGTCAATCATATATATGCACCTTCACCTAGTCAAGTGGTTTCAAGCAATGTTACATATCAAAACAAGAAATCACAAAAAAGTAACTCTACAACTAGTGACTCAAAAATCATTCAAAGATCAACTAAGATTTCAAGTGAGGTACTAATGGGAATGATTAAATCTAAGTTGATCAAACTACCTCCTCTACATCTAGTGAGAAGATCTTAAAATTATTGTGCATATCATAGAATGCATGGACATCATAAAGATTCATGTTTGGCATTAAAAATATATATACAATAGATAAATGAGGACCCTATATAAGTTAAATCAGTCAAAAAATCCATAGTGACATAAGAACACATTGATAAAGAGTCAAATCCAAAAATAGTATAAAAGTGGTTACCAAAGCATAACTCAGAATAACAAAAGGATCAAAAAGCAAAATCAAAGTAACAAATAGTACCATAGGCATAGGTAAAGCATGAAAAATATGAAAATACACCTCTCAAAAATGAGGCTCAACTTTCAAAGTAGTATGGGTTTGGTCAAAAATATCTACAATAGTTTGATTTTGAAGGTCAAGGGTTGAGCAAACAGGCTCAAGGCATCACTACTCCTATTCTAGCAGTTGATAATGTTTGTCACCAAGGTTTGGGATTTATTGAACATCCTAAGGCAAATCATTCATAGAAATAATTTATCAAAGGAAAAGACCTAGATACAACAAAAGTCAACACTAGCACTCCATTGGTTCAAAATCAAGATGATAATGATGAGTGAAACAATATAGGTTACAATGATTTCCAAGATATTGACAATGAATCCAAATATTCAAATTCATATTCATACTCATTTATTGGTGCTTCACAATCACACATGATTCCTTTGTTTGGTATAGGACACCATGATAGGGAGTCTCCCATAAGACTCATGGGTTAGTATCATTTCTTCTCAATATTAATTGTACATAGTTTCTTTTCACTTACTTGTACATAGTTTCTCAGTATCTCTTGTACATAGTGTTCCTGTGATTAATTGCACATAACTCATAACATTTCAAGAAAAAAAAAACAATACAACATATCAAAAACACAAAAACATTTAAATATGTCAAAACACCAAAAATATTTTGATTGTATGCATTATCCATGCTTTATATTTATACTACTATGTTAGACTTACATTTATTGTTCAATGCTATTATTTTTCAATTTATCTACATTACCATGCTTCACTTGATCTTCTTTGAGTGTGTGCAATGACATCCATATCTTTGATTGCTTCACTTTACCCATTGAGGAGGCATCCTATGTCTACCTCAAGACATACATCAATATACATATCTGCTAGGGGCATCCTCTACATGACTACACCATCTAGGTTATGTCATTCCTACACCACACACTCTAGCTATCATGTTGATATACATTACTTACTAGCTTACACAAATTACTCTATTGACACTCACTAGTATATAGCACATATGTATTTCTTAACATATACCTAGTCTTGTACTAACATGTCTTGCATACTTTCCCTCTTGATTTAATCAGTTAGATGCAATTATATTTATAGTTATTCCATGCTTTCATTTCTTTATTTGTCTAGCTATATATGATTGCATTTCTCAGTTCTTGATTGTCTCCTATATGTGCCTTAAGACATTTGCCAATGTCTTATGCCTGTACTCTTCTATGTGATTGTGGTTTCCACTCTAACCATGATTGTTTCAATTATATGTGTATATGGAATTTGAACATGCCTTGTATGCTTGATTTTAAATATGAGTGACATGTGCCCATGTCCCTTGTTTTCTTGGCCTCTTGGCCACTCTTGTACACTTATTGCTTCTTGCCTTGTGTGCTTGTTTATTGATTACTTTTTGATTGTTTGCAATGTTATGATCGACATCATGCTTTATCTCATTTTATTAGATGCCATGATGTAAATCATGCTCCATCCCTCCATGAAAACTAACAACTAACACTTCTAGTTCAAATTTAATATATTGTACATGATATTACATTGTTATATCTATCTAGGCATACCCCTATTGATCTAACAATCTCTCAATACAAATCATGCTATATCTTAAGATATCTTATCAATAATCATTGCTATATCATGCATATTTATAGCATAACAGACTTGTAGGGAGTTTTTTTTGAAAGGACAATCATTGTAGTGTCTTCATTCCTACTCTCAAAAGAGGGGGCAATAAATAGGGGTTTCAACAACCAAACATCAAACCAGTTAGAATAGACTAGGTAGACAATGAAAATGTCAGAATAGTTACCAAATTTGGCCCAAGAAAATAGTGTTTGTTATCACTCTAGAGTACACCCGACTTGAAGATGTGTAAAACACACCCTCAATCTAACTGATACAATTATAAATTCTTATAGTGTGGGTGACTCTATGATGAGAAGAACCTCCAGAGAGGGTTGATTCCCTTTATATTTTCAATAAATTTGAACTATTATGGATTTTTGATTTTTGAAATGAAAAGGGAGAAGGAAACTAAAAAATAAATGCTATCTAATAAGGTGATGCACCTGAATTGTTTAAATCCTCTAAAATTACTAAAATCAATGCATACATATAATCAAATGAAATCTATAATTCTATCCTTAAGCATAAATATTTTAGATGAAGGATTGAAAACCTCTTTAAATGACCTAAAAAAGGGTGAGAAAGGGAGAGATAGGTGAGGAATGGACATACAAAAGGAGATAAATCTTAATTATACGTTGATGCACAATTAAATCACACACTATCTTGTGTCAAAACTTAGATTTAGAATAATAAATTCTTTATTGATGAATGATCCAGTTTACAATTTCTTCCTTCTAACTTCAGGGATCCCCCTTAAATGGCTTGATTAAGCCAAATAAATAAGCTTTTCCAAAACCTAAAATAGCCCTAAGTGGGGCTCTAAAAAGGGAAAGGGTTAGTCTTGGTTAATTAACTCAAGACTTAACCTCTTTTACAATGTTTAAAATATTCAATAAAATATTTTCCCTTTACAAAATTTATATGTATCTCCAAACTTTGGCATATAAAATAAGTGGTGGAGCCAAGTTTGAAAGATTAATTTTAAAAATAAACAATACACTCTCCAAAAATATTCAAACATGCATGAATCCAAGGTGGCTTAGAAGAATGGATAGTGGAATCATTGAAAGTCAAACTTCTCCTTTGCATGGAAAAATATGCCAAATCCCTGAATAAGGAACTCCATTTAATTCATTTGAAAGCTAATATGGAGGAAGAGATATTACCATTTGCATGGAAAACAAGGAAGATTTGTAACAAGGTTATCTAGTCAACTCCAATTTAATACTAGTCTACCTCCAATGGTCTCCACTTATATGAAAAGCTACGCCACATCATAGATGGAGATCGCCACTTGAACTACCTAAAATGTTGAAATCTTTATATTGCATGAAAACCAAAGAGAGGCATGACTTTAGTCAAATAGTTAACTGAAGCTTTGACCGGTCTACTATAAATAGCCCTTGTTTGCATGGACAAGGATCTTGTTGAGTGCGAGACACGTTCAGATTGAACCTTGTTATTTCTCAACCTTATGTTGTCAATTTCTTTGTTTCTATGAATGCATTTCTCTCAATCTTATCTAATTATGGATTTTGGATCTATTTACTCCTTGATTTGTTTTTTTGCTCAGACCTTATCTTTATTCTCTTTCCCCCCGGGCTTATTCTTTTCATCTTCCTGTAGACAAAAAGTCCATGGGAATTATCTTTGACTTTGCCTCTATTCCTATCTATTTCCCACTGTGAGTTTTCCTGAAGGGTACATACCCTTTAGGTTTCTTGTAATGATCCTTCTCGAAGGGCACACACCCTTCGAGTTTCTTGTAAGTGTACTTTCTCAAAGGGCATAAACCCTTTAGGTTTTTTGGAACTGCCCTTTAGAATTTTAAATTGGCCCTTTTTCAAAATTTTGGAAAGTCCTTCAAATTTGTTCAAAATTTCCCTTCATACTATTGTGTTATGAAATTTCTCAAAGGGTAGGTGCCCTTCAGGATTTTTATAATGAACCTTCCAGAAGGGCACATTCCCTTCGGGTCTCTTGTAGAAGTCTTTTTTTGCTGAACTGTCCCTTCAAATTTTTTCTTTGAGTTTTCCTAAAGGGTACATACCCTTTAATATTTTTGAAACGATCCTTCTTGAAGGGTACATACCCTTCAAGATTTTCAAACTGCACCTTTTCCCTACCCTTTGTAATTATTTTAGATTTCTTGCAAAGTCATTTGAAATATCCTTTCACTCTAACCTTTTCCCTCAGACAAAAAGTCTGAGGAAATTATTTCCACAGAGCCCAAAATAATTATGAGGAAGACAACACTTAGAAAATAAAAAAATTGATATAAAATTTGAAAAAATAAATCTATACTCCCTTTTAATAACTTTCTTTCATCTGAAAGTGAACCTATAGGCCTATAGGTTAACTTTAAGGATGGTTATAGCTTGATTAATTCTTCATTGGCTCTTATCAAGGCCTCACATGTTTTTTTAAATGAATCCTTGTGAATGAACATCACCCTACATATGTCCCCTATAGAGTTATATTTTTGGTGACTAATTGTAGGTGCAAATGATGAGAAACCGTATATAAAGCCTTTTGAACATGAATATGCCTTTTTGAACTTATTATGGGTGTCTTACCCTTGCATGGACTGTAACTTATCTATGTCTTTGAAATTTGCATGTCTGCATTCATGCTCTTAATCTATTATAGGTTGTCTTTAGGAATACATGGATATATATATAGTACTGTAGGTCCTCATCATGACTATACCTAATACTTTAACTACCTACATTTCCCTTTGTTCATGCCTTTAAACTATAATTCACCAATTTGACCAATTGTATAGGGGATTTGACCATTCTAGGGAATGTTTCAAATAGTAGGGGTAGTAATTTGGCCTTGATAGGCCAAATTACTTAACAATTTTAGCATCTCTCAGGGTTTGACCAGCTTGCTAGTCAAAAAACTCAAAAACTCTGGTTATAACAAACTTGGACACACACTAAAAATTAGAAAATCTAGAGACCAAAACACAAAAGAGAAACTAACTCAACAACAATAACATGTGCACAAGTGCACTTAGAGGAAAGGACAACAAAAATATTGAAAGGAAAAAAAAACTAATAATAAAAGCATGTGCTATGAAGCACTTAGAGGAATGAAACTATGACTAGCCTATTGTGTATAAAACAACCTCCACCTTGTTGGTCCTCCTAGATCAAAAATAAAGTTATTTGATGCCCCATAAAATATTGAAATATATTTTCCATCTCTTGACAGATCTTTTCTGCAATTAGGAACAATTGGATGCTGATGTCTTCTTGATGGTGTAGCTAGGATTCCAACCTACATCCTTAGGTATATTGATCATATTTATGGATCTAAGACCCAATCATCATGATCTCAAATCCATGTACTTTACAAGAACATCTTCAATTGCTGATCTTAATCATGTAGACTAGCATGTTGTATCTTCTTTTTCATATCTGCAAGGCTGACCTTTGAGTGAGATGAATATGATTTTGTGACTTCTTGGGGCCATTTGTGTTCATACTTAGCTTCCAAAAGTATGTAAGCATATTTTTTCATACATCAAAAACCTCTTTGACTTCATCAACATCATCCTTGACACTAATGTGTCAGTGATGATGTCCTCCTTGTGATCATGCAATACTCTTTCATCTTCATCTACATCAACTACAACTTCATCTTTTGCTTCAAAAAGGATAGGCTCCTTCTCTAGGATAGGTAGAGTGATCCATGAAAGTATTCAATAAGATGAGAAAGATCCAACGGTTGTGCCATAGGTACCTAATTTTGCTCCTGAGGCTGCTGAACCTAAACAATTACCACCTCCTCTCTCTGAACCAGTTCTTGAATTTCTTTCGATGAAGGAAAGATTTTAGGATTTTGAGGGGGAAGGGGTGAGGGTTAAATTTCAATAATGAATATAAGGTTTATTTCATCATTTGAGCTTATGCCTGGTTGTTGTATTTGATTCCAAGTTGAAAACTTAGGTTTAAGAGCTTCTGGTATTATAACTATTACATCTTGAGGCATGATTGTGAAAGTTTATTGTTCAGATGAACTTGAAATCCATGGATATTGATATGGGGAAATAAGAGGTATTGATGTTTGACACTGACATTGCTTATCAAATAACTCTTATTTATAAGTTGATAACTCTTCAGTAATCATTTGGCTCACCCTCCTCATTTCCTCTATCTCATCATGAAAATTCAGAGACTTTTGGAAGGATGATTGATCTTGGAATGGGTAAGGCTCATATGGATGAGGATGAGATGCATATGGATCAGGGTTATAGGAATGGTATGCATCCTCATACTACTGATAAGAATTTGTATACTCTTCACATAGCTGATATGGGTCATAGGGATCATACTAGAAATTTTGAAAAGGAGAGGAGTGATGAAATTATTCTCTATGGGATGTCATGGCCTAGAAATTAATGAAGATAACTAGAATTATAATAAATAATGTAACTTTGCCTTGAGATGAGAGCCATAGAAGTACTAAAAACTATATCTAAAGATGATATATTGTAAGCTGGTCCCATTGGGTGTGCCAAAAATTATTATCACTCTGAAGTGCACCCTACTTAAAGATGTGTAAAGCACATCCTCACTCCAGCTGATACAATTATAACTTCTTAGAGTGTGGGTGACTCTGTGATGAGAAGAACCTCTAGAGAGGGCTGGTTCCCTTAAGATTTTTTCAATAAATTTGAATACTATGAATTTTGGGGTGAAAATGGGAAAGGAAAATTGAAAGAAAATCCTAATTAAATGGGGGGTGATACACCTAAATTATCCAAACCTTATGAAGTTACTGAAATCAATACACATATATAATTAAATGAAATCTATAATTCTATCCTTAAGCATAAATATTTTAGATGAAGGATTGAAAACCTCTTTAAATGACCTAAAAAAGGGTGAGAAAGGGAGAGATAAGTGAGGAATGGACCTGTAAAAGGAGATAAATCTCACTTATACGCTAATGCACAATCAAATTACACACTATTTTGTGTCAAAACTTAGATTCAGAACAATAACTTCTTTACTGATGAATGATCCAGCTTACAATTTCTGCCTTCAAACTTCAAGGATCCCTCTTAAATGGCTTGATTAAGACAAATAAATAATCTTTTCCAAAACCTAAAATATCCCTAAGTGGAGCTCTAAAAAGGGAAAGGGTTAGTCTTGGTTAATTAACTCAAGATTTAACCTCTTTTACAATGTTTAAAATATTCAATAAAATCTTTTCCCTTTACAAAATCTATATGTATCTCTAAACTTTGGCATAGAAAATAAGTGGTGGAGCCAAGTTTGAAATATTAATTTTTAAAATAAACAATACACTCTCCAAAAATATTCAAACATGCATGAATCCAAGGTGGCTTAGAAGAATGGACAGTGGAGTCATTAAAAGTCAAACTTCTCCTTTGCATGGAAAACTATGCCAAATCTCTAAATAAGGAACTCCATTTGATTCATTTGAAATCTAAGCTAGAGGAAGAGATATTCCCATTTTCATGGAAAATGAGGAAGATGTGTAACAAGGTTATCTGTCAACTCCAATTTAATACCAGTCAACCTCCAATGGTCTCCACTTGCATGAAGAGCTATGCCACTTGAACTGCCTAAAATGTTGAAAGCTTTGGATTGCATGAAAAACAAGGAGAAGCATTATTTTAGTCAAATAGTTAATTGAATCTTTGACCAGTCCACTATAAATAGCCCTTGCTTGTATGGACAATGATCTTGCTGAGTGAGAGACATGTTTAGATTGAACCTTATTATTTTTCAACCTTTTGTTCTCATTTTCTTTATTTCTGTGCATGAATTTCTCTCAACCTTATCTACTTATGGATTTTGGATCCATTTGTTCCTTTATTTGTCTTTCTAATCAGACCTTGCCTTTATTCTCTTTTCCCATAGGCTTATTCTTTTAATCTTCTCATGGATAAAAAGTCCATGTCTTTGACTTTAACTCTATTCCTATCTATTTCCCACTTTGAGTTTTCCTTAAGGGTACATATCCTTCAGGTTTCTTGGAATGATCCTTCTTGAAGGGCACATACCCTTTAGGTTTCTTGTAAAATTTCTTTTTCATAGAACTATCCCTTCAAATTTCCTCTTTGAGTTTTCCTGAAGGGTACATACTCTTTGAGATTTTTGGAATGGTCCTTCCTGAAGGGTACATACCCTTTATGATTTTCAAACTACACCTTTTCCCTACCATTTTAAATTATTTTGGACTTCTTGTAAAGTCCTTTGAAATATCCTTTCACTCAGACCTTTTCCCTTGAACAAAAATTCCAAGGAAATTATTTCCACACTTAGCCTGAAAGAATTATGAGGAAGACAATACTTAGAAAATAAAACACTTGATATAAAATCTAAAAAAATAAACTTGTACTCCCTTCTGATCGCTTGCTTTCATCTAAAAGTGAACCTACAAGCCTATAGGTTAAATTTAAGGATGGTTTTAGCTTGATTAATTCTTCATTGGCTCTTATCAAGGCCTTACATGTTTTATAACTAAATCCTTATGATGACCATCACCCTACATATGTCCCCTATAGATTTATATTTTTGGTGAATAACATAGGTGCATATGATGAGAAACCCTTTATAAATCCTTTTGAACTTGAATATGCCTTTTTTAACCTACTGTAGGTGTTTTTCCCTTGCATGGACTGTAACTTGTCTGTGTCTTTGAAATTTACATGACTGTGTTCATGCTCTTACCCTATTGGAGGTTGTCTTTAGGAATACATGGCTATATATACTACCATAGGTCCTCATCATGATTGTACCTGATACTTTGACTACCTACATTTCCCTTTGTTCATGCCTTGAAACTATAATTCACTAATTTGACCAACTATATAGGGGATTTGACCATTTTGGGGAAAATTTTGAATAATAGGGGTAGTAATTTGGCCTTGATAGGCCCAATTAATTAACAATGCCCAACTTGGACTATATCATCAATACCACTAGTGTCTACTTTCAACACTCTTATTCAAATAGAAAAAAAACCAAACTTTCTAGAAGTAGGCAAAAAAGTAGGTTCAACTATAGTTTTTCACTATCAGACTAATTCAAAATCAATAGTTTTTAGTGCACTTTTGCTCAAAGAATATATATATATATATATATATATATATAGAGGTCATCATGTGTGGCATGATGGATCTCACTTCCAATTTTAGATACAGTAGTTGGCATAACTTCTAAATCAAAATATATGTTTTAGACATTAGTGATTGGGGGCAATGTGCACGACACATTTATTTTATTTTCCTTTCCAAGTTTAGTCATACTTAGGAATTCTCAATAGTTGTGTGCCTTATTCCATTTTTAGGTGGTTGGCATCATTTTGAAATGGATTTCATACAAGCCTAACTTCCAAATTCTTGAGTTTTTGAGTTCCCAAGTGGATTTCATATAAGCCTAGTGCACCAGTTTTAGAGTGGCTTTCATATAAGCCTAATCTCCATCTTTTAGAGTGGTCAAGAGTGACCTAGTTTTCAGCATACATTTGGTTATCCACACCAATATTTTTATATTATAGAGGATTCATGGGCTTTAAGAGCCATCCCATATGACACACATTTCATATCAGTATCAATTCATAGCTTCACTTCATGGGAAAATGATGGATCCAAAGGACTGGCTAACCTTTTTATTCTTGAGCCACCTATTTAGAGGGATTGGACACATAGTCCAAACATTGAAAAACACACACATGATCATCTAGCTTCACTTAGTGGGTGATGATGAAGCCAAAAGGCTAGTGTTTTCATTCTTGAGTTACTCTTGAGAAATTGAGCACTCCACTCCATTCATGATATTACTCTTGATACAACATCATCCAACATTACTCAACATCACTAAGCATCACAATAGATTCATACTTTACAACGTGTTCTCTCTATGCACACCCAACATCACACAATGTCATGAGGTTTACATTTGTAGGTAAGTTCAAGTATGCTTTCTATTTTTCCTTTATCTTAGTATTTCACTTTTTTACTTCACTAGAATAAAGGGGGGGGGAATGTAGTCATATAAAATACAAAAATTGGTAACTTGAGTGTGGCTAATGATACCTAACCCTTAGGTCCCTCTTGCTTGCTCTCATGACCCTCATAGGCATATTTTCAATGATTCCTAATCATATATAGCCTTCTAGATTTGATTTTATCTTAGCTAGACCCCTCTTTCCATGACTAATCCACCCCCCTAGGTCCCATTTACTTTGGACAATAGTGCCACACTAGGACTGTAGCATCGGTACCACTCCTGTCTATTTTTGGTGCTCTTGTCCAAGTGTAATTTTGGCCCCAATAGTTAATTTATTTTGGTTCCCCTTCTTTTTATTTGTCGACCTAACATGAGCACATTCAACCCATGACCAATATATCCCTATAAAATCCCATTCAAAGATCATTTGGAAAGGGTTGATAATTATCACTAATTAAGCAAGAATACAAGCAAGACTACTCAAGAAATCTTACCTATTCTTTTCATATAGCTAGCCAACACACTTACAAGCTTATTATAATCCTTACACCAGTCCCTAGCCACCTCAAGCACATCTAGTTTATCATTATTCATCCTCATACACATATTTTCACAAAGCACATCAAGTGGGAGAACTACATATGGCTTGATCCCTCTTCAGAGTATTAGTATGTAGGCAACATGCCCACATAAGGGGTATGGATCCATGTCCAGTGAATCTTACACACATTGACCCCCCCTCTTATTAAAAATTAGTTAAATCACAATGGAAGATAGGGTTTAAATAAAGAATATACTCTACAAGGATCCCTACAGAATTCTATCTACCAAAACATCACAAATAGGGTCACATAGACATAACAAATAAAACATAAAAAGCTTAGATCCTTAGGACAACAATGGTAGAGGTGGACTACAACACTGGTGCCACTCTTATCTAGTTATAGTGTTCTTATCCAATCATAAAATGAAGTTCAAATCTTAGTTTTCAATAGTTTCTCAATCTTGCATAGTAAATTTAAGCCTCTATCTCAGTTGGATCAATCAATTTCCAGCTAAGTCTTGTTTTCCTCCCCTTATTACTATTTTTAGAAAAAATTGAATTGAAATCTAATTTACACAAATAAGTAGCTTAATTATTTCATATTTATTTAATAATTTTACTACTCAGACCCTTTAACTAAATTATGAATAATACACTAATATTCCCAAAATTGTTAAATTAATTTGATACTCCAAGGAGGGAAATCATGCCCACATAATTCTCCTACCTAGATTTATTATGAAATTATGCTCCTTGAATATGTGTATGTAGTTATAAAATGGATTTTGATAATTGAAAATGATATATATTAACAAGATTTTTAATTCTTTACTTGTCTTATGGATGCACCTTGTGAGTGATATTGAATTTGGAAAGAGTAGGGCAAATTTTCTCAATATGCAATATTGTATAAGATTGAAACAAGTGAATACCAAGTGGGGATAATGAATGATATTTGATATGTATTTATAGGTGAATTTTTTTTATATTTTTCTTTAGTTGACCTTATGAAATATGTAAAAATATGAAAAACAATGATTTTAATTTTGGAAACTAGCTATTATTTGGTATTTGAAATGGATGACATAAGTGGACACAAGCAGACCAATGCTCTTCTTTGCCTAAGGCAGACTTGTCATAAAATATTAGGGACACTTGTCATGTGCTAAAGATAACTTGAGGGTGATATTAAGAAGTTTGATCATGTGAATTTGGAAGTTATGTGTAATAGTGATGAAAAATAGAGGGTCGATCCCACATATAGATACAAATATTAGAGGAATGGTGAATAAGATTAATATATTTAGGCACAAATAATTAGCATTTCCAACACCTATGACTATATTTATGTGTTTACATTCCCCCTCCCCCCTTCCCCCTCCCCCTTCCCCCTCTTTACTATAGTAATGAAATTGATATATTGGAGAAGAAATAATTTGAATCTGAATGTGGACAACACATTTTGCCTTTGAGCAGATAATTAAACTACACAGGGCACTCAACTTTAGAAAATCCTATAATAACACATGAAGTAGTCATTTATTCCTTTTAAAATTAAAAAAATTTGAACTTAAAAAAACTAAAAAATTAAAAGAGATAAAAAAAGGAGTACACATATATGTAGGTGAAACCAAATTACCCTGTAACTTATAATTGATGATAGAGAAATGTGTCCCTTTATTCATAAATTTAGAGAGTTGAACCAATGGTGCAATGAGAGTAATCAATTCCAAATTTTGAATAAACAATCAAGATCTTAATTTGAAAAGATGAATTATTCCAAATATCATGAATAGGAATAGTAATCAATGTACCAATACAAAAGGTGAAAACACTATGGGTATGCTAGAAGTGATGCCAAGGTCATTGAGTGTCACTAGACTCAAATGTATAACACCCACAATAGAATATGGAACCACATAAAGGGTTTGATAGAAGTAATTCTATGGCTAGTGGGTATTGATAAATCTAAACTTACATTACCTACAATAGATTCAAATCACAAAACTATAGATAGATATATATTTTATTTGCATGGTCAAAAGAGAATGAAGAATATCCATGTCCCCATCATGACCACATTTCTCACTATGTTGAATTGAAATGAGTATTTTACCTTTGAGATTTTAAATTTAAACTTTGAAACAAGTGAATGAACAAGTGTCATGCCTTTTTAAATTTGAAGTTTCACCTTTGAACTTTGAAATTGTAACTTTAAACTTTAAATCATGTCTTTTTGAACTTGTATCAATTGATATAGAATTCAATGCACCAATTGTAACTATGTTTTCAACTATCTTACATATGCCCATACATAGGCATTCAAGTGGGTGTACATTTTTAATTTTAGTCTTTGAAAAGTGAGTGAATTTGTATGTCATATGCCCCTAAAATCTATATCAATGTGTCAATATGTCATATACTTGGTTTTCTAATTAATCTAAATCTTTGAAAACTTATACTTTGTTATATAATCTGATTTTTCATTACTCTAATTTTTTTAAAAACTATACTTTGTATGAAATATAATTTTTTTTTGTTGATGGAGACTTATATGTCTAAGACAAGCCCATTATGATGCCCCCATTTTGAGATGAGGGATGTAGCTTGCAAGTCTCTCATCTTACAAGAATAGTTAACTGCATCATGTGATGGGGATATAATCATGTAGTATTTATGTCATCATGTGGAGCTTATGTAATCATATAAATTTAGATGTCATTGAATCACGTATGTAACACATTGAATTTGAGGTATACAAGTGTCATGTATATATATATATTTAATAATGAAACAAGCAATAAAATAACCAGTTTTGAAGTAGACTACATTTTAAAAGTGCATGATATGTATCATGGTACCAATAATCAAGATCAATAATTTAAAAAATCAAAATAGCATGTAATGTTGCATAATTTCATATAAAAAGGGCAAGGAAGACATATAAAGGACATGAATATGTTGCCACAAATAAAGCCAAGGCATGCATGCAAAAGACATTAAGAATGTCATAGACAAGAGACATGTTATAATGTCATAAAAAACATAGGGCCAAGGGCAAAAATAAATAGACATATTAAAATATTACACATACCAAACACAATTCTCATAGAGATAAATGAATTTGCATATAAGGGCCAAGAGACACACACAAAAGTAAGCAACATCTAGCCTATTATGAAAGAAAGTAAAAAACATGAAAGGAATATAGAACAAGTGTAAATTCATGCATTCGATCCATATGTATCAATGTAATATCATATAACAATATCATATCCATGTAGCACAATGTAAAATATGAGAAAATAACAAGACACCTATAATACATGTATCTCGGTATGGTATAAAGGTCATAGAAAGATATAACTTATTATGATACAAGCTATAGAATTATATGCACCTAGAATATGCATGTCCATTGAGTAAAAGGGAATCCAACATATAAGAATCCATATATTGTATATCTCACCTCACACTTATATGCTACATGAAATGCATGTGTGTTTGAAAAATAAAATGTTATCTACCAAAATATACAATAAATGACATATGTAAAGAAGTAACTAGCATTTCATGTCATGCTCAGGTCTCGGTATTTAATATTTTTAAAATATTTTGAATGTTTTTGTATTTTTACAATATTTTTGATTTTTTTTTTTGATATTTTTATATTTTTTTGAAAGGAACTAGCCTATGATCCCATTAATGGGAGGACCATAGTGAATGATTGGATCATAAATGTTGTAGATTAAATTTCATGGGTGATAAGTGCTACATGTGAATGTATCAAAATTTGAAAAGGCATTAGGTGTCATAACATTACTATCGTGATCATTGTATATGTGCAACAACTAATTCTGCACTATGTTCTTAAATGGGTGCATTGATTATATTTGTATTTCACTTTTGAATATGTGTCATTGATATTTATTTACTATGTTATTGAATAGGTCCCATAACTAACTATGGTGGTTGTGGGGGAGGAGGAGGAATTACCATTGCCTAGACAGGTTACTCATATCAAATGCCTTGAACTTCAACCACTTGATTACAATGTATGTATTTGAATCATCTATACACTGTATAAGGTATGGGGTGAATATTTTGTATTCAAGGGTGTCTTAATAACATATTTAAAACCTTTATTCTTGGAAAAACTATAAATTGACTAGCTACCATTGCTAATCCAACTTGGAGAGGTTACACAATATGCCCAAGAGTATTTTGTGTATGTCCATCTAATGATTTGAATACTCTTGATGTAGCTTGTAAATATTTCTATTTGTATCTAAGACTATGAAGGAA
>JARHVA010002991.1:1775000-1790000 GCA_037957365.1 Torreya grandis
GTTAAATAAAACAACAAGATTTTAAATTGAGATCCATAACAACATAATTAACATCTAGAAAAGATTAGAAAATGACTTTATTACAGTTCTTTGTTCATAGACAGTTTGATCTCTGGGAACTTATTAAAGTATTTTATGTATTTTTGTTTCCTCCCTTAAATGGCTTTGAATTGACTATATTTATCTATTATTTTGACCTAAAAAACTTAATCATTCATATAATTAAAAGGATTGATTATGTCTTTGGTGCTCTCTATTTATGATTTTGTTCTTATTCAATTTTTATAGAATTTGAACTCTAACAACTAATTTATTTGAAGTCTTAAAACTAATTTATTGATTTACAAGTCTAGATTATTTGAGAGGCTACCACTTGTCAATATTTTGGGTCTTTGATTATTTGGAGTAATTTGGAAAAATAGCTAGACCTTCAACCCTCTAGGTGCCCAAAATCAATCCATGTGGCATGATCTAACTTATTTTGGCCCTCGAGATGATCAGGATACAAAGATAAGTTAGTGGACCTTCTAGGTGAATAATATGATGCCACATGGCATAATATCACTTCTCTATGCCTCCAGATCAAATAAGAAAAATATGATACAACGTAGACCAAATGAGTTCCCAATATAATGTGGCATGGTATAATATCAAGACTCTGGAGTAGTTAAGACATTGAACAATGATTGAGGACCTACAGAGCTCTAGGTGAGAGATATCTTTCCACTTGTAAATATATCACTACACGATAGTTTAAATAAAATTCAAGACCCTCAATAAGCTATAAATTAGTGAAAAGTTGACACGTAGTAGGAACTTAACATATCAAAGACATAATGGCTTTCCCAAAGTGGTGAAAAGTGGACACATTGAGTGACTTTTCCAAATAAGATATGTTGGCCTCCACGAATAGACTTGAAAGATAAAATTGTTTCCCTTGTACCCATCTAAGTCATTAAGATATATAAATTGGATTGTGAGTCTAATAATATCTAATTAATTATTAAATAGCTTGTCACTTAGTGTAAAAAGATCATGGAAATATATTACAAAGTAAATTAGATATTAGACTAAGTTAGAAAATGACGTGCACATCAAGATAAAGTAAGATAAGATCATAAAAGGATAAATAATGCTTGCACATGGTTAACTATCAAGAAGAGTGTTCATAAGTAGAAGATCAAAATTTATGCCCATGCATTTCATAGAATAATAATCGACCAAAAAGACCAAGATTAACTTGGATTTAAGTGAATTAGAATAAGATTTTATTCCGATACTAATGTGTTACTAATTATCTAATGGAAAAGGGTACATTCATAATATAAACTATTGTCTTGAAGATGATCACACATTAAATTTTTGCTTTAGTTGGTGCTTATTATTTAATGTTTGTAACTGCTTGGTGGGTGGGTAATGCATTGAATATTTTCAACCACTTAGTGGGTAGGTGAGACTGTTAAAATTTTATATAAGGCTAGCCATGAGACTAAGTTAGAGGTTGGTCCATTTAGAATTAGAACTAGAGTATATAACTTTGCCATTTTCATTTTCTTGTAATTCCCTACTTTCTTAGGTTAGCTTTTATTTTAGCATGAGCTAAGGCTAGATGAAGACTTTTTGTATAACTTGTTTGAACATTGATTAATATTAAATTTGTTTCCCATAAATTATCTTCTATATGAAAGATTTGTCAATGATATTCATTATCTATGCATGTCTATGGTGACTTTACTTTTCTCTTCTACATAGCTACTTGGTCCTCAGACTCCTATAACATCTCTACCTCCTAGTTGTGCTATGCTAGATAAACATAGACTGGTTTCTCAAGAGATTTGTCTACTTAACAGAGCCAGAGCTATCTTCATTAAAAATTGAGCTCATCTCTCCTTTTTCCCTACACTCTCTCTTTTGATATTTTTTTCATCTATGTGTTACTATAGTATTATAATAATCTAAATTATAGTCAGTTGTTCAATTTTTATTTGGAATACATGTTCATCCTTTCAATTGTCTTCTTTTATGTATTTTTAAAACTAGTAGACTAAAGATAAATGTCAAGCAATAGTGATTTCATTGACAAATCTGAATGATCTAGTTCTTATGGATACAAGAGAGACCAATTTTTCTTTCATAAGTCTTAGAGAATAATCTAATATGCCCCTTATATGAAATAACTTGCATCAGTCAACTAAAATATCTAGTTCACCATGACTTGATAGATAAATATCTTGGGGAATTTGTTTTCATAGATTGATTTCTTTTAGGAGAGGTAGAAGGGAAATTAGGGATCCTCACTAGTTGAGCCTTTCCTCTCCTCTTTCCCCCTAGATTTGGCATGTTGTGCCAAAATTACCACCAAAATATGTCACTAGAAGGAGGGCCTAATTTGGAATGTTTTTTAGATTTAATACTATTTTTAGTCTTGTGGTTATGTATTCCATACCCTATTGTGTGTCTAAACATCAAACTAATAGCTTGGTAAAAGGAGGAATGAATAGGATAATATGTAATGTTTATGTTTTATTTTGATCATGTTTACTACCTTCAAACCCACCTATGGCCTTAGCTTAATTGGGTGGAAGTTTATTTCCTATGAATATTCTAGATCCTACTCATGACTTGCTTAAGAATCTTAACAAAATTTGTTAAAAATATGCTAATGGTGGGATTCAAACTATTGAAGAGAACATATAGGTATTTAAAGAATCCATCATCCAAACCCAAATCCAACATGAGGATGTAGATTATTTCTTATTTACATATTTTATAGATTAATATGCTTACCATTAGTACATATACTTATCAAATATATGCATAATTTCATGGACTAAGTTTAAAAATCTATTTGTCAAATAGTTTAGTGTGCCTATTGATCCTGCTAACTTATACAACCAGTTATATACAACTTGTAGATAGCCGGTTGAACTCATAAGTTCATTCAATAGTTGTTTTCACCAATTTAATAGGAAGTTGAAATCCCTATTCCTATAAATAGAGGTGGTGTCTATTGAAATCTATCTGAGAACATTATATCCACTAACTATTATGCTTATTAAGTAGACCTATCTACACTCACATCCTTGGCATCCACTTATTGAGAGGCATTCATAATTGAAAAATAAGATATACCACATGGTTATGGTGTTGATCCACTCTACTCATTAGGAAATCTAAGTGTTTATATGTCATCTTTTGGACCAATGTGTGCCTTATAATCAAACCTTGCCTCAATATTATGTCCAAATAGACTTCCCTATGAAAAAAGATAACCATGTTGTTACTTTTAATGTAAATGATTATGATTGTTCAAATCTTGATCAACAAGTTGTTCTACCTTGTATTAATAATAAAGTTTCTTTTGGTGCTTTTACTAATGAAATGTCATTTTTTATAGGAGGTTATATATAAGCAATGCATGGGATGGCTTATGAGACTACTTTTCCAGGTTAAAAACTTAGATTCCATGGATGTAGAAATGGGATAAATGTTGAAGCAGTCATGTCGAATGATAATGTCCCATTCAAAAGGCAAGATCCAATCCTTGAGAGTACTGATGATGATGATTCTAATGATGAATAAATAACAATCTTATTTGATGAGTTCTTACATGAGTATTAAATTATTAAAGAGTTGTGTGAACAAGAGGAAGAATCAAACATTTCTTATAGTCAACCTAAAGATGAAGTAGAAGAGTTAAAATAAATATATGAAGAAGATGAATGTTATCCATCTAAAATACCCATGTCATATGCTATTACTCCTACATTTGACAAGATGGCCCCAAAATATTAACAACTTGATGGTAGCCAATTGATACCCATCCCTTTATTAGATATCAAGGAAGTAGAAGAGTGTCAAGTGGTTATACTTGCATCTTAAGACTTGGACTCTTTGAAGAATCTTATATAATAGGACTAAAAACCCCATGAATTTTTATTAACAATAGACACAATCAAGCTTAACATGAGTAACCATGAGCATGGTAGCCTAAATGAATTAATGAAGCTAATGAGATCTGAAGCTAATAATGATATGATCCAACAAAATTATCCACATACTTCAACCACTGATAATTATTAACAAGTTTGACCTCACAGGTCAAACTATCACCCCTATAATTTGAAACGTTGCTTGTCATGCTTCTATAACCTTGATCATAGCTTTATCGTGCCCTATGTGGTCTTCAAATCATCTTTGTAAAGTCTTGTTAGAATTTTTTAAGGTAATATATTTTCCAAGCATTAAAATTCCTTAAAAGTTAATCTATTGGGTCCTATGGGTATGTCATGATGTTTCAACATGGTACATATTTTATTAGGTCAAGTCCTTTCACTTGATCACTTGGTTTAAAGCTTGTTAAAATTATTTGATGAAATTAAGGCATTTTATCATTTTTAAGGTTTTAGGAGAAACCTAGCTTTCCATTGTGACCAAAATAAGCCTTATTAAGTTTTAATTATTATATGGAACATTTAATCAATTGGTTAAGAGGTAATTTCAAACTTGATTAAGTCTTAACAAGGTGTACTCCATCTCCATGAGGTCATTTTCACATATGTTGATCTTTTGTGCACTTCATAAGGCCCTAAAGCTATTATTTAAAGAAAATATGAAGAGAGGTACATAAAAATGGATTTTATAAGCTCATAAATGAAGTATATAATGTGCATATGGGTTAGATATGTTAGTTTAGGTCATAAGATGGTCAGTATGATAGTTTCAATGCCAAAAATGTAGTTTTAAGAGTTTGTATGGACTCCAAGGGCCCAATTCTAAGTTAAAATGGTTTTAAAATGTCTCTTGGTCTTATATAATTCATATAAATTAGTTTAAATCTTTCAAAATTCTTAAAAGTGCAAAACATACTTTTTCTCATTCATTTCCCTCTTTATAAGCTCATAACAACAATTTTAAAATGCTCAGTACAGATAGAAGAGAGAGATTTTGGTCCTAATATTTTTTCCAAATGAGGATATACTAATAAGATTCAAATTTTTGGCATTGTTTTTTTTATCCATCCCCTCTCCTTTATGAATAATCACTAAGAAAGTAGGGTAGTTTGAAAGAACTAGTCAACCCCACAAGTTGACTTTCTCTCCTTGAAATGATATTTAAGATTATTTGGATGAATAATAGAAATTTTAAAGGGTACTAAGAGGTATTAATAAACATATTATACCTTCATCCACCAATTTGGCATGTGTGGGAGGTCATTTGAGGAAGAGAGCTTCATAAGAACTGTTTACAAGTTTGCACATGAGTTTTAGGATTTTATAAAAAATTCAATACATATAAATGATTGGAATATGTTTTCACTATATTTTAAAATAATTAAAATCTCTCTAATCACTTTATAATTCTATACTTTTATCCCAAAGAGTCACAACATCACCCATATTGAAGACTATATTATGGATCCACCTGCATAAAAGAGTTTTCAAAGGGTTTATATTGGATTATCAAAGGTGTGTAAATGTACTTACCTTAGAATATAAGTAATTAATTAATAGAGGGTAAATTAAATGTTTTAAAATGTCATGATAGACCTCATGGAGTCTTCATATAATGAAACATAGACATGTATGTTTCATCCATTTATGAGATATATTATGATGATCATGAGGGGTCTTAGGCCTTTTACAGCAATATATACTCCATTAAAACATGAAAATGAGTCTTATGAATTATAAAAACTCATCAATATATATTAATGACTTTAAAAAAGGTGACATGCACAAAGGGAAGGTCTAGGACTAATAGAATGCATACATAGGCCCATCATGGGCATAATAGAGAAGAGGCTAGTTTTGTGTGTTATATGGAGGATGTATAAGGTCAAAAATGTTAAATATAATCTTATTAAGGTGGTATAACTTAAAAAAATCATCAATATCTAGAAAAATTTGAGAGGACTCACCCTTTTTAGTCTTATAGCCAAGTAAATAATGATGACACCTATAGGTTTGTTAAGATGATGGTGATAGATGAAATCATGAAGTGTAAGGTGAAGATAATGTCTACATATTATTACAAGAATAAATTTATCATGATTTTTATAGTGATAGGATATTATTTTAAAATTTAAAGAGGTTTGATTAGACCTGTTAGGCCTAAACTTCCACACACAAGCTTGTGTGTAAGTTTGTAGAGGAATCTTGATTCTTGTGAATATGATGCAAGCATAAGATTTTAAAGAAATGGATTGAAGACATTTTATATTTTTTAAAATAAAATAAAATGTGTCAATTTTTTTTTTAAAGGGTTTCATTTTTATAAGTGTATCCATGACACTTAACATAGCACTTGCAGTCAATTAAGACTTGCTTGATGCATACTCAGTCAGAAAAGGAAAGCAATCTATTTTAGAAGGTTTGGTGTCCATAAAAAGAATAAAGAGGTAATTGAGTTTGGTATATGAATTTTAAAGGTTATATTTACAATAATTTAGATCAATAATCATGGATAGAGATTAGAAAGGATGGTTAGAATAGTCACTCTAGAACTCTGCAGTCATAGTCAACATGGCACTCATAAACTTGCCTGCCTATATGAAGAGGTCTCATTGGTTTGAAGAATAAATTAGGAATTATGGATAATAAAATAAATTGGAGGTTTTTATACAAAATTATCATGATATATACATATCCCTTAAACTTATTAGTAATAAGGCCAATGTTGAACATACTCTGTTTAGACCTTTGAACCTAAGACCCTATATAGGCTTGAGTGTAGCTTAATGAAAGAATTTGTTTTTGTGAATAGATATAAACAATAGAGTTTTTAAAGGAGTTTTTAAACGTTAATATAGTCTCAAGGATATCAAAAGGGAAATAAATATGTAGGAAGATGACCCTATGTATGAGAATAATAAAGACCCATTAACATTTACCTACAACCAAGATGGTTTTGATGTGAACATTAACCAAGAGGAGAATTATGGTTGTATGTGAGATTGGAATAGATGAAAAAATAGGTGATGAAAAAATTTTAGGTTAAATTAATCAATTAATGATAAGGAAAAGTGACCTAAATAAGATCCATTCCAACCCTATACACATAATCAATCACCACCTATAGGTTTGAATAGAAGTGAAAAGGTGCTTATTTAATGTGGAGAGATGAGAAGAAATAAATATGAATATGTTATATTATATTATCATGAAATTATATGATTTAATGAAACATTTAAAATGGTGCTAAACTCTAATAAGCGTGTTTAGGCCTAATAGGCTTAAGTTCACAGACATAGGCCTGCATCATGAACATAAGCAAAATTGGTCATTTTGGGTGACAAAAAAGCAAGGAAAAGAATTGATATGGTTGTATATAATTTATTTTAATGTGGAGAAAAAGTTATATAACCATTTAGGAGGTAATTCAATCCAATTATTTATTGAATCTTATATTCATATAATACCTACAGGGAAAATTGTCAAGATTAAGTGTCTTGAGGACAATGAAGGTGATTGATAAAGAAAGGTTATTATTGAGTGTAAGAGGATAGTATAGAGGATCTAAGGGTGTGATTAAGACCTTAAATGATCATTTAATGAAGTCTTGAATCCATCTAGTAGGGAGGAAAAGACCATAACAACTCACTAGGGTCTCTAACATGGTTTCGCTCATAAACCTTAGTCTTGATATAAGAGATGTTGAAGAGGATCTTGGGGAATAAATGATGATGAGTTTATTTGGATAAGGTAATTATGATGTTAAAGACTCAAATAAATCATTTTAAACTCATGAAAAAAACCAAAATAACACTTGTAGACCTCATTTCTCTCTCAACTTCTTATAACACATATTTAGCCACCTGAGAAGCCCAAACTTTTACTTAGATTTCTCATGAAGAGTTGCATGGTGTTTGAATCTCTTAGGGATAGTTAGAATGGTATATTCCATCAAAAATTTAGGAATTAGTTTTAAAGTTAAAACCCTACACTTTATAAATCATCATTAAGATGATAAAGCACTTGCAGGCTACTTAAAAGACCAATTTTGACTAGTTAAGAGAGATTGGTGTCCATAAAATATTAAATTACCTATAATGATTATAAAACATCCTGAACATTATTATAGATTCCAATTATATTCTCACCATATTTTTGATTTTTTGATGGATCCAAGTGGATTTTTTATGTCTGTTATCATGTTAAAAGGCCATCGATGGAAGGAGAATGTTTTATGAAGACAAATCCAAGTTTTCTCCTTTATACACCATAATGCAAGAAGAGGAATTCAAGGGGTCAACCAACCAAATCAATGCATAAAAAATTTTCAACATGATTTTCAAGGTTTATTCTCATCTCTATTCCATTTTAAAGACAAGAAAAAGTTAGATATTGGTTTCAAAAAGGATTCAAGTGTTTGAAGTAGTCTTCAACAAATTTAAAGATACCTTTTCCTCTCCTATGCTAAACAAGTAGATAAAGTCAAAAAAGATTGAAAAGTCTTATAAGATCCCAAATAAAGTGGAAAAACATCATAAAATGACAATATTTAAGGGGTCAAATGAGGATTTTTATAATACTTGAAGACCTATTTTCAAGGAAGAATACTTATTCATCAAGGAATACAAGCAAGCTAGTATATAGGGTGTGTAAGAAAGAATATAGGCACATTAATGGTTTAAAATCCAAGAATAAATGCTAATAATTGTTTAAAACTTCAAATAAAGTCTAGATATAACTCCTATACCATTATTGAGAAGAGAATAATCAGAGAAAATAATAAGTGCTATGTTATATTTGGAAGAAGACTAGGTGGATGAATCATCCTTAAGTTCTTGGATTTTATCTCTCTCTTTCTCTCTCCTTTCTCACTTTCTATTTAAGTATGCCTAGTTTTGGAATTTGTAATGATCCTTGACCTAAGTTATGGTAAATCCCTACTCAAAAAAACACTTGTACATGGCTCTATGAACTAAATAAGACTGAATCCATGCCTCCTTAATGCTTGTGACTAGTGTATGTTTATGATTTTTAGATGAATTTAAGTGATATTGAATGCTTCCTCACATTTTCCCTCTCATATATATACCTATTTTCAAGTTTTAGTTCATCCTTATAGGTTATATAGTGTGATTGAATAAATCTATATGTTTGGCAAGTGTAATAATTCTTTAGTGTCTTTAAGAGACCTATTGATCAACTACCTTAGATCATGCATCAAATTAGTGACCTCTATGTGAAATATTGATGTTTGGATACTCTCTATTTGATAAGTGTAATAAATTTAATATTTTAATTAAACATTCTTAGTGTATGTTAGGCAAGTAAAGGAAACATTTTTGTGTATCATTTCAGTTAGATAGAGTTTCTTTCAATTTATCTTCCTTCCTTTTTCCTTAAAAGTTGGTAGTATAGTGTAGAGATCCTTAATGATACATCAAGGGGAGATAGACCTTATAATATAGAGATTAAATCCACCTATTTGGATACCCACATCCTAGAGTCATCTCCATGTTACTCAAAACTATGAAGGCCTAAAATAAACTTAACAAGGGTGAAAGTTTGAGTTGATAACAGTTTTTGGCACACCCAATGGGACCAAGATATAAAGTAGTGGAAGGATTATTTGTGTTATTATTATATAGATCAAACTTTAGAGGCATTAAAAACATCAATGAAAATCCAAGCTCAATCAGTTGGTTCTAGCAGCCTAGGCGCTGGTCCAAGTAAGTTGTGTTTTCAATTCACCATATTGATGAAGTTTGATGGCTAGATATGAAGAAAATTTCTATCTTATACCTACTTATCAGTACTATAATGAACCATACCAGCCTTGTCATGAACCTTATCATCCTTATCAAGTGTCCTATCATTCCTATGATTAGTCTTGTTGAGAGTATGATAGGTCATATCAGTTTTATAGTGCTCTTTATTAGCCTCACTATGACCTTAACTATATGCCTTAATAGCCTTATCAATCTTGTCATGATCCTTGATACCAAGAGTATGACTCTTTCCCTTATTGTGATCCATATAAGTATTATGACCAGCCTTCACCTTCCCCATATGGCTATGATGATGCATATGAACAACCTTATTTTGAAGAAAGAATGGATGAGATGGAGAGTAAGATACTAGCATGTGCAAGAAAGGTTTATTCAAATTATCAATATGAGGAAGTGAGTGGGATGTTTCAAGCTATATATAATGATATATTAGAGAGGAATGAATTGTGTAATTTTTTATTAAAGAAGATGGAGACTTGGGAGAGGTATAAAAGAGAGTTAGATCAAGTATGTCAAGAACCCTCTTATATTCCTTATTATCCCTCTTGTGTTCCTTATCCTCATGAAGTCATTGACAATCCTCAAGTTGAGCCAAGGGAGATTCCTATTTAGAATCAAGATTAGAATCATATACCTATTCAAGATACTTTACCTTCCTATAGTTCTACTTCCTCCTTATCCATCCCTCAAGCTTAAGATGCCCATGAGGATGAGGATGTTTCAAAATCCGATAAGGTGATATCCAAGTGGAAGAAGTAGAATTAAGAAGTATTTAAAAATTTATCTTTCCCTTCTCTTCAAGGCTCCTAGATGATTCCATTTCTCTCAATAATCTAAAGTCTAATCTGAGCAACCTACTATACCTCATACTCCCTCTCAAACAAATGAATTCCTTTGCCTTCCCACCATCACCCTTCTTCAAGAGAAGCATATTTAATGGAGGATAGATGAAGAATTTATAGATGTAGTTAAGTATCAAGGAGAGTGTGTGATGAGCTCAGAATATGGTTCATTATTGACATGCTATTTCCCTTAATTCATCTCTCTAAGGATATTTTGTTATGCAAATCATGGATTGTTAGATAGCTATTACATGGAAAGTACATATTTGTCTTATTTATATTGAACCAAAGACTAAAAATTTACTTTGTAATTAATGTCTAATACATAGCATGTTTTAGTGATTTTTTTTGTGAAGAATGCTCAAGAAGAGACACAGGTGATGTATAGTGAAATTTCAATTTTGATCTCCATCTAATAAACTATGAACTCACACAGATGACTTGTTTTTATGGACTCCATAGGCTTGTTTATATGGAATCTATAGGCTTGTTTCTATGTACTCTATAAGCTTGTTTCTACGGACTCCATAGGCTTATTTCTACAGACTCTGAAGGCTTGTTTCTATGGACTCCATAGGCTCATTCCTACCGATTTTGCAGGGTCAATTCCATGGATTCTATAAAGACAAAGCTACAAATGGGGAAGATGGTGGCTAGATAAGATGATAGAGAATAATTCCAGCTAGAGTCAAATGAGGAAAATACTCACCTACTATTTTATAGGATTTGATTTTGATAAAGTTGTATATATTTAGATCTTAGGACTATTTTAAGATAGTATATCAATTTCATCAGAATAATTGGATCTCTTGGAAATCTAATCTCCTATTTTTGGATGAGTGGATCAACCAAGGAATCTTGTCTCTTTGCATCCTATTTTGAGTTGATTATATTAGTATAAAATGTAAGACTTTTATTATTAAAGAGATAATAGATGAAAGATATGTATAAGCATATTACAAGTTTTAGATAGATTATAACCATTTTAGTTTTATGAATTATCACTTCAGTTTCTAGCATTGATTAATCTTTGTTCCTAAGTCTGAGAGGAGCATGGACTCACTCTCCTTAGAACCAAGAACTATGTACGGTATTTATGCTATGTTATATTAACTCTTTGTTATAAATAATCAAAATTTGACTAATGTTTGCATTCATTAATAAAACATCAAAACAAATTCACTGCTCAAAAGGCATTTCCTTATTCCAAAGTCATTTCCTTTCTAATAAAAGTGTGTTTTCTTTTAAAGCAAATGTGTGAAGCAAATTTCCATTTTAAGTTAAACCTCTCCATTTCCATGCAAGCGTAAATAGAACTATGATTTTACTTTCAAGAAAAAAAATGGATTTATTTGATTAAATAGTTAATCTTTTCCTTTCCAAAAAAAGAGTGAATCAAGTAGTTTAGGACACATTTCTATTTTTAGTCAAAGTTAGAATAGGACCAACAAACACCCCCATAAGCAAACTTCTAGATCTACCATCCTACACCTTACTATAGACAACTTTGGAAACTAGTCCTGGTTGATAAGACATCAATTGAATATTGATTAAATGAAGATTTAAATGGCACTCATCATTCTTGGTGCTGTTTCTAGGGAAACAAGGTGTTAGTAAGGTAGTAATTATTGGTCTAGAGTGCAAAACAAAAAAATTGTAAAAACCATAAAATCTCAAAAAATAATTCAATAAATTGATGTACCATCCTAGAGACTCTAAAGGATGATTCATCCCAAAATTCTCACCAAGAACACAATTTGAAACTCCTTCAACATCTCTAAGTAGTGAACCAATAGTTACAAGTGAAACCTATCTGCAAGAATCTTCTGACACTTGGATACAAACTAAGCCATTAGCACAAGTAAGACCCATAGGACAAATTCCTTAGGATCAATCTCTTGTAGGAAGAATTTATTTATAAATTTCCAAGTAATTAGAAGAAGCATTTCAAAAATCCATAGCTAAAGAAAATTTTGAGAACTTTGAACAACCCATAACTGATATCATAAATATTTAGTGGGCAGATCATCCCAACTTTGAAACATCACCGAAAGAAGAAAACATGGCTCTCCAACAAAATCTATGAAATAAACAACTTGCATAACCAAGGACTTTTTCCTTTCCTATTGTTACAGATCCTAATGATTAAACCCCCATGAAAAATATTTCACTAGCTAATCTACTAAATTTTTGGGGAAGATCTACAAAAGATCTTGATAAATTCCTATTTGAGTTTAAGGTGCTATGTCAAACCTATGATTACAGAATAGGTAGCCAAAAATTAAAACTATTTACCTCTACACTTAAAGATGCAACTATGAGATGGTTCATGGGTTTACCTGGTGATTCTATTAGAACATGGGATGACATGGAGATATAATTCTTAAACAAGTATCAAGATTTCTATCGAGTGTGAGAAAAAAATAGGATTTTTTCAAAATCAAATAGAATGAGGATGAATCTTTAGAGGATTATTTGGATAGATTCATGTTCACTCATAAAATAAGTAATTATCCACTCACTAAAGAAGTTCAAAAATTGGTTTTCTTAAAAGGGTTGGATGAAGATACTAGAGATGCCTTAAATCTGATAGGAGGTGGAGATATAAATAAGTTAGATTTTGATTAGATTTCTAAGCTTTGTACCAACTACTCTCGAACAAAACCAATAATTAGGAGAGGAAGGTTTGGGATATCTAATGAAGTGGGTAAGCTAATGAAATAATTTTCTAATCTAAAGATGAATATTTTGGTTACACTAAATAGTAATTTAAATGGCCTTTAAGCTAAGGTAAATGCAATAGAACCCTTAGCAATCTACTATCCTAAGTGTATATAGAAACATGCCCTTAGAGACTACCCCCTAGATAAAACCTATGTTTCATCATGTGGGATCTATGATGCAAATGATCATGATACCAAACATTACACCCTTCTACCTATTTTAAAAAATCAAATGAAAACACAAGTCTAGTCCACTGAAGAAGTAAATTATATCTAGAGACAAAACTTTTCCCCACAAAACCAGGCTCAAGGATAGTTTAATGCAAGAAACCCAGTTAATCCTTGGATGACACCATGAAATGTTTTAGTTCCTTCACCTTTTTAGAATCAACCCCAAATTCCATCAATCCAAAATCCATGGGTAGGACAAGATTGGATGCCAACACCCCTATGGATGGTGCCATAGCCATAGCCATAACAACAATGGGTACCATAGTAGAAATGGATGCCACATCAATATCAACAATGAAATCCATAGTGGAACCCATAATAATAATTCACCCAACTAAGAAGACCACTTCAATAACAAACTATAATGCCACCCCTAGTTATTCAACAAGGACAAATCAATCAACCCTCAATGCCTACATAACCAATAGAAAATTCAACAAATAAACAACTAGCACCTTTTTATGTTAATGAACAGGAAGAGATAATGAATGTTAGAGCTATTGATTGTTCGAACATACATTTAAGATCAAGGAAAACTATACAAAAATCTCCAGTTCTCATTTCTGAGATATCTGATGAAAATAAAAAAATAGAATCATCTCAATTAAACACTAGAGAATCTAAAATCAAAATGTGCCCTAAAGCAAACACTACTACACTAGTAGTTCATTTTCCTAAAAGATTAAGATAAATTGATATTAAACTAGAATCAAACTTGGTCCATGAGTTACAAAAGATCAATATTGAGGTACCCCTGCTACAAGCTATTAGGGATATACTTGAATTGAATAAGATCATCAAAAACCTTTGTATCAAGACACTTGGGAGGAAAAAAGATATCTAGGAACCATTCATGTTGATGGACAAGTTGTTGATTTATTAGCAGGAAAACTATTAGTTCCAAAATATGCAGATCCAGGAAGCCTAGTGATCACAGTCACAATCAGAGGTAAAAAAATTCCTAACATCTTGGTAGATTTGGGGGTAAAAATTAATGTTATGACAATTGATACTCTCCATACACTATCTCTTATGAGAATGCAACCCACAACTACCATTCTTCAAATGGCAGACCAATCTGTAACTAAACCAGAAGGGATTATAGAAAATATTGAAGTACTAATAGAGTCTTGGGAACATCTAGTAGATTTCATGGTCATGTAACCTAAAACAAAAAATATAGGATATCCCATAATCCTAGGTAGACCATGGTTGGCTATTGTAGCAACATTAATTGATTGCAGGTCAAGAAACATGACCATTTTTAATGGGTTAAAATCCAAATGCATCTCTTTGTATCCTCCTACAAAACCATCAACAAATCACATACAATAACTTTGGGTGGATGAATTAGACAACACATCAAAAAAAATTTCCTCCTTAGCTATGATCATAGTTAAAAAATACTTGGAAGAATTGAATAGAGATATATAACTAGAATCTATGGACTCTGCCAGTCTGAAAG